>CM035174.1:78314619-78576643 GCA_020205615.1 Panax quinquefolius
GGAAAATAAGATGAACAAATTATGGAAAAAATTAACACTTAAAGAAAGATGTGAACAACATTTGGTAAATTTTTGATTTGTGACTTTGCGTATACATGATGTTTCAGTAGAAAAGGTTCTAAAACCTTACGGACTTGTATTGATATAACACCGACCTAAATATTTTTGAAGAGATTGGAGTGGGATCTGATTGCGAATGCAGATTTGAACTTGTCAATTTTCAAGAGGACAATTTGTCATCAATTCATTACACCAATGATAACGAGTGCAATACCAGGTAAGGTTAATGGCAAAAATGTTAGTTTAAACAACCACAAACTACATCATCTTTAATATGTCCAGAATAATTTATCAAAAAAAAAGTCCAAAATTAAAGCATCGAGATAAGTTTCTCAAGGAAAGTTACTCGGGAAAACTTGTGTACTAGAAATTTTCTTTCAAACTTATTCATATCCAGTATACCTTGTCAATATCCATTCAAAGAAAGCGATTTGAAGAAATATTACAAGTAACATAAAAACTGACATTTCAACAGAAAACTGAACATAATATGGGGCAAAATTGTGGTTGGAGAGAATGCCCAAGTAGTATTGCGTTATGACTTAAATTTGACAATATTAGTATTAGGATGGATTACATAAACCGATTTAGATTTATGTATTGCTTATTGCTACTTAAGATTTGAACTTTCATCGGCAATCGAGAGTCGAGAGACGGCCAAAAGTATTCAATTGTTTCACCTTCAATGAAATGCAAAAGATACGCAACACATCAACCACATGTATTAATTTTGGTTGGAGTATCTTATTATATTACATGGGATGCACATGCACAGAAAGTTGCAACAAATCCAAGTTTAGTATATCTGTATGAGAGAATAATATACAAATTGGTCTAAGAAACTTAGCAAAAAATTGCCAAGGAATTCTCTTCCCATCTAGAAACAAATTTAATTTTTCAAGTTTATCAAAAAAAAAACTAAATAAGGGAAAAACAGAACTTAGAAGGTAAAAATTTGGTGGCAGTACTCAGTGAGATACCAAACGATAAAACAACAAGAACCACCAACTAAACAACATAATTTGAGTCCAACTCCCTCACTCTTTCTTTCCTCTCACTCAAAAATCTAGCAGGGATATGAACTATGAACCCACAACAATGCAATCAGAAAAAAGGTACAAAATTTTCTTGCTTATTGTTTTCTCAGATTTTAGATCTGCTTCTAGAACTCCCTCCTCTGCAGCACCTGCAACTACTTGAGTATTTACTATCAATGGCTTCAGCCTTCAAGGCATATCGTTGTTGCGCCAATCTACCACTTGGTTGTTGCTTCACAAGTCTCCATCACAATGCCTCAATCATAAAATACATGGCACTCCCAACCCAAAAATGGAATTTCCGAAGAGTTTTTAAGAAGTCTTTTACGTGTTACATATTCTTATTGATTAATCTTCAACAATCAATAGTGAGTCACATGAACAATAAAGGCAAGTTAAGGAAGCTTCAGGTTAGTATTACACTTAAGGGACAAAAATTAACAGCTTTAGAGGCACTCTTCATCCTTTAAACACTAATGCACTCTCATAACTATTTGTACAAAATCTTCTCAAACTTATCACCCAAGTAGGAGCTTACACTTCTATATGTATCCCTTATTATCTCTAGTAACTTTATCTCTTATCCTGTTTGGGAACCACCATAAAACCCCTAAAAACTCCACAATCTTGTACATTTAGTAAGCTTGCAGAGTTGATACTAAATTTTTCTACACTACCAGAGCACTTGAGAAACTTTAGCATTACAATAATCTAGAAGATGAACTGCCAGACAAGCTTTGCCTAATTATCACATCAAGTGCTGCCACCTACTCGCAAAGCTTTACTTGTGAGAAGTCATCCATGGGACTGTGTGCTTAATATAACAAACTATAATCTTTGTAATGCCTTTTTCCTTCTTAGAATTAGCTCATGACTAATGATGCTAAAAGGTCGTGCACAAAAAGGGTTCAAAGTCGTAGTATCGGACAGTCAATCATCAATATCAAGAATCGGTACCGGGCAATACGCAACAAAAAACAACATATAGATTAAAAAACTGGAAAAAAATAACAAATAAACTAATGTTAAATACACATAAAGTTGTCTTTTAACACATAACATTATGCAAGTCCTATGATACATAACTGTTGGACTTGTTAACATTTTCTTGATGGAGAAATGTAAATTCCTTCTATATCTTGCATATAACAATATTGGGTGATACCTTTATGTATCAGCCGATACAGTTAAGTATCATCTGATACTTTGAACCATGTGCACAAGCTATTAATAAGCCAGGTAATATTAATAAAAAAATACTTATTCCACTACATTGCAAATTAGCAATATATATATATATATATATATATATATATATATATATATATATATATATATATATATATATATACCATCCATTGCCATAATCGTTTATCGGCATTACATTAAAGAAAGTATACTTTTTCCACTACATTAGATACTAGCCACCGCCACCGCCACCGCCACCGCCACCGCCGTAATCATAGTATCAGTATTGCATTAAATATTAATTGCGGAATTCAAGTCGTATGAAAATTTTAATCACAAGGAATATACAAGATTCTATAACAAAATGCTTATTGAAGAGCACTAGATTTGGGTAAACCTTGGGGTGTCCGTGTCAATGCTTAACACAAACAATTAAGCATTTAAGCCACAGTTACACGTCTATGAACACATAGTCCAGCGACAAATATGATAGCAAGTATGTTAGACATCACTTGAAAAATTAACTAAAATCACAACTTTCTTCAACAAATCTATCTAACAAAATACAACTGATTTTGAATTTTCCGCTCACCCTAATAAATCATCTGGGCTGTCCAAAGTTTGGGATAAATCCCATCGTCCATGTAGTGCCGGAGGCACGGGACACAGCTAGTATATATAATAATGAGAAATTGACACAATAAAACATTTGTCAAAAACTTAAATGCAATTCAAATTTTAGCATTACTGTTAATGAGGCATAACTTTAAAACAAATAAATAAATAAAATTATTAATTAAAAAAAAGCCTAAACAAGTGAGTAAACCAATTTTCAAATTATGAATCAAAAGGAGTCCCCATTGAGCCACTAAAAAACCGAGTCATGGTAAAAGCATATAATTCATGTAACAAACTTTTACAATCAATCATTCTATAGACAATTGAACATAATAAACCCAAATTTTCAATTAATTTTTCTATTCAGAACTACACTTAATCAATGACTATACAAAAATGAACACATAATAAACCAAAATTCTCAATTAATTTTCCTATTTTAGAACTACACTTGACCCATCAACACATTCTATACACAATTGAACATAATAAACCCAAATTTTCAATTAATTTTTCAATTCAGAACTACACTTAATCAATGACTATACAAAATTGAACACATAATAAACCCAAATTCTCAATTAATTTTCCTATTTTAGAACTACACTTGACCCATCAACACTTGCAAATTTAGGTACTTTCAGCAATCTCCTTCAAATAGAAACACTGGTCCACCACAAAATCATGAAAAAGCCACAAATATCAAAAAATCTCCAAAACCCATAAATCAAAATCCAAACTTTTTGAGAATGCAGAAACTTAAAACCAAGAATTACCAACGATGGATGTCGAACCAGAGACTTCTTAGAAGTGGTGCTAAAACAGCTGCGGTAGGCGGGGGCAAGTGGGTTAGGAGGCCTGCCATCACTATTAACAGTAGCAGAGCTCCCATTAATCTCTTGAATAATTTTAGTTTCTTCCATTGTTGTTCTCAACCATTACTACTTCTCTACTTTTCAAAACCCTAAGACAGACGGAGAGAGAAAAAGCTGCAATTTTGGGAATTACCAAAGATTTATTTTTGTTAAGATTTTATGTAGAGAAACAGATTAAAGGGTTTTAGGGGGTGAGAGAAGAGAAATTTCGTGAGGGTCCGTTTGGATCTGATTTTGTGAATGTAAGGTTCTAACTGGTCGGTTTTTAAAAGTGGACAATTTTTGCCGTTGGATGGATATATATAAATATATCAAATAAAATACAAATAATTTTGAATTTCTGGTTCATTCAATAAATCATCTGGGCCATTCAAAATTTGGGATAAATCTCACCATCCATCTATCGAATAAAATACAAATGATTTTGAATTTCTCGCTCACTCAATAAATCATCTGGACCGTTCAAAGTTTGAAATAAATCACTCGTAAAATACAGTCTTGGGAAGATTTTAATCGGAGCTTATTATTATAATAATATAATACTACGTACTACTTTTTCCATTGACTATTAACAACTAATAACACGTGTCACAACAAAAATTAATATAGAGATAAAATAATTTTTATAACACGTGTCACAAAGATAAAGATAAATAATATGGGGACAAAATAATTTTTGAGGATTACATCAGAAGATGTAAAAGTTTTAAATTAAAAATAAAA
The DNA here is from genome assembly GCA_020205615.1 of Panax quinquefolius. NCBI lineage: Eukaryota > Viridiplantae > Streptophyta > Magnoliopsida > Apiales > Araliaceae > Panax > Panax quinquefolius. The sequence continues at coordinate 78,319,121 of CM035174.1, forward strand.
TAATAATATAACTCAATCTATAAAGACAAAGAAAAAAAATAATTTTAAAATTTAATTAATGTCAATGGCACCAGAAAATCTATAAATGAAAATTTTCAATCCATAGAGAACAAATATAGTAAATAATCCCTCTATTTTGTGTTTTCGGCTCCTTTATATAATGTAAATATCCACGAACAAGTAATGCATGCGATATAGAAAAATTTTTGTTTATTTTTGTTAAAATAAATCATATATTATTATAATGGGATAAATTAAAAAAAAATGAAAAGATAAAAGAAGAAAGTAAAAAAGTTTTAATTTTTTGTTTTACCAAAAAAAACTGTCAAACTCTCCCCGGACTCAATATTAAGAAACAAGGTTCAAGAATGAAGAGAAGAACCCGACCCGATATTATTCAAAAAATAAATGAAGTAGAATTAAGTCAAGATTTTAGGGTTATTTATACTTTCTAGTATATTTTTAGAAAAAATTATAACAAAAGTGCATCAAGAAAATATTTACAGAATTAATACATTTTCAATATTTTATTTATAAAATTAGTGCATTACGGAAAATCACAATCAAATGAACTCCTTCATTCTTTTGATCCCCGCTGATCCCATGATAGAAAACCAATACCTTAACTCCTCCCCAACTATCAGATCTGACCACCTCCATTTCCTCCCTCTTCCACCGCCACCATCGTTATCTTGCCTCCCTCCTCTCTTCTTTCTCACCCTCTACCACATCCACTCCTTCTCTCTCCATCACAAGTTCCAACTTATCCCAACTCTCAAATCTGACCACCTCCATTTTCTCCCTCTTCCACCGCCACCACCGTCGTCTAGCCTCCCTCCTCTCCTCCCCTCCTCTCCTCTCCTCTCCTCTCTTCTTCCTCATCCTCCACCACCTCCACTCCCTCTCTCTCCATCACAAGTCCCAACTTATTGCCTGTCACCTCTTTTCCAACCCACCTCACCCACTTCATGCACACAAAAATTTCTGCTCCAACGTACCCCAAACTCCGTGACCTTGACGTCGTTTTGCTCCTCCTCCTCTTTTACGAACTCCGCCAACAAAATCTGAAAGCACTTGAAACAACGCCAATTAAATGGCGTCTCACTCTTTGTAATTATTATGTTCATGATACCATATTAACATTATCTGGTATTAGTGTTTCAAATAGTGTCGGTACATTTTTTTTTCATAGTGCAGTTGGTAATCAATCATTTATACAAAGGTAAATAATTCAGTTTTATTGAGTTACCAATTAATTATAAAAAATTTAAGAATAGTTTCCAAGTGTTACCTGAATTTGTTTTCTTCAACATGTGAAATCATGAATAATTTTATTGGGTTCTGTAATGTTCGCCATCAGTATATTTTTTTTCATAGTTCAGTTGTTAGCCAAATCTTCATACAAAGGTAACTAATTCAGTTTTATTGGGTTAGCAATTAATTATAAAAAAATTATGAACAGTTTTCAAGTGTTACCTGAATTTGTTTTCTTCAACATGTGCAACCATGAACAGTTTTATTGGGTTCTGCAATAGTCGTCGTCGGTACATTTTTTTCCCATAGTGCAGTTGGTAGCCAAACCTTCATACAAAGATAACCAATTTAGTTTTATTGGGTTACCAATTAATTATAAAAAAAAATTATGAACAGTTTCCAAGTGTTACCTATTTTTTGTTTTTTTTCAACATGTACAACCATGAACAGTTTTATTTGGTTTTGCAATGGTAGCCGTCAGTACATGACTTTGAAAACTTAGGAGATGCCAGCGGAGGATTGTAATAGTAATATGGGAAATACAGAACAATTGGGTGTAGAGGCGGCGGTGTCGAGTAATATGAGCCACCGCTGCCATATGGTGGCGGGGGAGAGTAGTAATTAAAGGTGGAAACCGATGGTTGTAGGGGCATTGGCGAAGATCAGAAGTGGGCGGTGGGCAATTGGAGTCCGATGACGACGGTGGCGGAGAGGGAAGTGGCGGAGAGGGGGGATGAGGATAGAGAATGGGTTGACATGGGTTGTTGCAGGCAGAGCATATTGTGCGGCGAAGATGGGGGAGGAGGATAGAGGAAGAATTTAGTTTTATTGTTGCACTATTTTTGTAATTATTGTGATTGCACTAATCTTGTAATTACTTTCTAATTGTTGTATAGTAGTTTAAAGAACCCAAGATTTTACCATTACTATTTTAAATTGAGCAAGTGCACTTTATATCATATAGGACTGGTTGGTTATTCCTTAAAGATCGGGACTATCAAATTATGAAAATAATCAAGCATTCAATCAATTTTTATATCTAAGAGCAGACATTCAGTTCAAATTTAGGGGTTGTTTGATAAAATTGAATAAAACAGTTCTGAATAGCTTAATAAACTGAATGGCTGAATGAACTGATTGAAACTGAATACTAAATGAAAAAAGTTGTTTGTTAATTGATTCGTTTGAAATAACAGAATGACAATATTTCCCATTTCGACCTTTTGAATTGTCTAAAGAAGATATTTTTAACACTTTTTAAGACATAAAATGACGACCAAAATTGATAATAAAAAAAAATCTTCGTGTCTCGTATTTTTCATCTGTTCAATTTGTACCATTACAAATCCATAAACAAGAAGGTTAATTAATTTAATTTCAAACCATACATATATTACATAATTTTATACATAGTATTACATGATACTTTGCCACCAATTTTCTCATTCTCTCGTATCTCATATCCAAATCACTTTCTCTCTCCGCCACAACATGCTTACCATACAAATACCCATTTTTGTAATCTTCCAAATACTGCACCATTTACTCCGACGATCTCTTGATCCACTTTGGGGTCTGGGCATGTGACCCCTGGTTGCGCCTAAGGGTGCTTAAATATTGGGCTTTTGCTTTGATTATGCGTCAGGCGTTGTCATAAAAGAGTTGATTTTTGGGGTGTTTGGACTTAGGTTTTGGTTTGTTGAGGTTGTTGTCGTCGCTGATCAGGGACCATGGGTATGACGCCCCCAAAACAGGTATACATCACCCATCTTGGGACGCCAAATACATGGTACTGAATACAAATACAAACTTAATTATACAACATGAGCTGAGAGTTTTTACACGAATATTGCCTTCTAGACAGTATTCAAACTCAATGGAGTCCCCATTACACTTATTATCACACTAAGTAGTGAGGACTGCTAAAACAACCATCTCGGACAGTCACTCCATTTCCCGACTAGTCCCAACTATATTCTCATTTCCTGGAGAGTAAAAGAAAGCAAAAGGGGTGAGCTCAACTAGCCTAGTAAGAAATATTATGACTAAGATAATACAGAATAAATCATCGTTAACCTTCAACAATGTTAAACTGATAGAATATAATAGACAACAAGGTTAACTGCAGCGAAATAAGCAATCCATTAGAAGAGTCAAGTAGAACATAATGTCTACTATCTCCTCTATGATTTAAAAATGTTAGTTCCTAGTTGGCACAATAGTTATCTAGAAGGGGGGGTTGAATAGATATTTAAAAAATCTTTTTGTTTTAAACTTGTTCTTTAATGATGATTAAAACTTAGCGGAATTTATGTTTGTTTTAATCTTCTTTACAAAACAGTGGAGTTATGTGAGTGAGGCAGTTATAGCAGTTATGTCAGATATAGCAGTTATAGTATGAATGTAAAAGACACGGTCATTTTTAAGTGGTTCAGAGCACTTAAAGCTCCTAGTCCACTCTTCTACTCAACGAGTAGGATATCCACTAAGGATTTCTTTTATAACTTCTGAATCACACAGATTCCTTCTAGACCAGCAGTCTAGGAACTTCTTCATTCACTATTGAACTCTTCAAGTCCAGCAGACTTGGCTCTCTTTCAGTTCACTTAGAACTCTTCAAGTCCAGCAGACTTGGTACTCTTCTTTAGTTGATTGATAGATGTTGAGTTCTTGATGGTTGATACTCAGTTGCTGTTTAAGCACTTGTTCGAAAGAACTGAGTAGCTGAGCAAGCTTTGCAAATTCTCAGATCGTAGAGTTGAGCTTGAGAGCTGTTCACGTTGTTTGTTCAATGCTTGCTTGATCTCTCTCTCATCTGTCTGATTTGCATATATGTGATCTTGAAAACTATCCGTTGGATCCATCCGTTGAGGCATTAAATACATTTGACTTTTCTGATCTTTGATGGAGACATTTCTGCACATCTGCTAAAACTGCATTCTGGCCCACTGACACAGCAGATTGCTTTCTCACCTAACACCTGAAAAGGTGTTTTTCCCCCTTACCAATGGTACTTTCTTTAGCTTCTTCAATACACTTCTTTGTTGCATACTAAGGATATTTCATATTACTTTGGGACTGAGTACTGCAACGTCTAGAATCCATTCCTCATATGTTGGAATCTGTCTTCACACATATCATGAGGCTCGACGTTTTTTGATATAAGACAGATGATGCTCTACAATTTGTATCGTGATACTCTACAATTCAGATTGTAGTGACTTGTCGCCTTGGTGCTTGATGTGATGTTATCAGCCGAGAGCACTACGATTTCTCTTAAACCTTTGTACACTACGATCTTTGTTTGCTTGGTTCTAACTCTACGTTTCTGAGAGCACACTACGATCGTTGACTTGTAAACTCTATGTTTCCTTCAGCATGCTACGATCGTTGAGTTGGCTTGGCAAACGTTGGGACCACTCTATGATTCCCAAAGAGGCCCTTCAAGGCAGGCACACTACGATCTTCTAAGCTCTACGTTTCTGCCTTGACTTCTGCAATGTTGATCAGATTTATACACTCCGATTTCTTCGAAGCCTATCTATTACATCTTAAGATCAACTTAACAGCTTTGATCTTTCTATCTATACATTCCTTTACAGAATGATACACGTTAAGAGCTTAGATCAACCTAACAAATTTGATCTATCACTAAGTCCTCGTACATATCTTACTTGAAGGACTTTACAAATAATCATGAGCATATACATTAAAACATCAAATCATAAAATGCATTCTCCCAACAATCTCCCCCTATTTGATGTTGACATAACCAAGGAGATTTGTTGTCATGATTATTAGTGTCTAGATGCATTTGCAGGAAATTTAAACATGACTTAGTATTTCAGTGAACAGCTGAAATTTCTAAAGAACAAGTATGAATTTATTGATGTTCAAGAAATATTGCAGTTTAACTTTACATCAATAAGAATTTAAAGTTTCAACTTATCTCTATTTCTTTGACCTTTTCCTTGGAGGATTGGCATACTCTTCAGCCCTTCTTTTCCTGCTAGCTTCATCTCTTCTGGCTAACTCTTACAGCTCACTCGGACTTACTATCGGGTTATGATCATGCCTATTCATGAATGTTGGATCTCCAATTGGCATTCTTAGGCCTGTGGTGGTCACATTTGGTGAGCTGATAGTTGGCCCTTGATTTTTTAAAGGCTGAGCCATCAAGACTTCCTGCTGATCAGATCGTTGAGTCTGATTGCTTGAACGTGTAGTCTGTTGATGGAACTGTCTTGCCGGAGGGCTTCGTGAAAATTGTCCTCTTCCCCTTTCTTGGTTTCCTTGACCTCCTCTGCCTCTGCCCTGATCTCCCTATGCTCCTTGAACTCCTTTCCCTTTATTCTCCCCCTTTATGTCAGCATCAAAGGTTCGAATATCTGTAGAAAGTTGATTCACTCCTTGGACAAGCTCGTTAAGTTGGCTTTGTGTCTGAGCAATGTCCTCTCGACTTTCCTTGATCTGTTTTTCAGATCTAGCTTCTTTGTTTCGTAGGGCAGTGAGAACAATGTCATTCTGTCGATCTTGATTGACATAAGATTTTTGGAATTCTTGGATTGAGGCTTTCAAGTTGATGATGTTCTCCAGCATAAGTTTATTTTGAACTTCTTGATTTTTCTGCATTTCAAGAACATCCTCTCTTTGCTTGGTGGCTATCTGGAAGTGAATCTCATCTCTGTCCTTCATGCTCTTAAGAATTTCTTGGATAATTTCCCTCAGCTTCTTTGTAAGCTCAGCATTCATAGTGCCAGGAAAATTATTTGCAGCTGTGATCATTTGATTCAGCCGGATATGAATGAGGTCGGAGTGAGATTCCAGGCTTTCTTTTATGTTCTTGACCATGTCCTTAGTTTCTTCCTTTAAGTCATCCTTTGTGGGCAGATTTGGGAGAGTATCATTGGTTTGAGGATGGTTGAATGGAGGGGATTCTTTCTGAGACTGATCTTGCATGGAGTAGAGAGCAAGATCAAGACTAAAATAGTCATTTGAGGAGGAGGATGATATGTCTGATGGAGGGGCCTGAGTTTCAATGTTTGGACTATGGGGCTCTACGATTTTTATTTGGGACTCTACGACTGGGCTAGAGTCATGGATCGTAGAGATGGTGGTTTGTGGGAGCAAAATAAAGTTGGCTACATTTGGTTCCTCAGTTACAAAATTTTGAGATTCTGCAACTGGAAATTGATTTACTGGATTAAGAATCACTTCCAACCATCAAGGGAATTCATAGAATCGACTAAATGATGATGATGGCAAGTGATTAACTCTGAAGTGAGTAGGGATAGATAGTACCTCAAGTTTATCCTTTGAGGAAGAGTTGTTGGTAAGTAATTTCTTAGCAAAATTGAAACTCCCTGGAAATCCATGTGCCAATACTGAGATGGCTGGATACTCTTTGAAACTCCAGAACATGTGATCCCAACAGTTTAGGATTTGGGCTTGATGATATGGCATCATGGGTAGGTATGAGAACATTTGATTATAGAGATAGCTTATATACCCATCTCTGCCCACACCAGTGATCTGAAGGTCATCATTATCATCTTCCTCTTCTCTGTCTTCGTTGGAGGACTCCATTATCTCAATGGGCTCTTGATGATCTGGCACTGGTTCCTCTTCATTTCTGGCAGGGACATCCTCTTCTGCCATGGAGATATCTTGAGGCTCCCCCTCAACTTGATCATCTTCTGGTAAGCTCATAAACTCCCCCTCAATTGGAGCATCTTCTTGAGTTTCAGGCATTTCCCCCTCAGCTAGTGTATTCTCTATCATGAGAATTTCAGGGATCTCCCCCTCAGCTGGAGCATTGTCCTCTTGACTTTGCTCGGATATTTCTTTCTTAGCAACCATACTCTTTGCTTCCTTCTCGAGCACCTTTTTATTTTCAAGAATGTACTTCTTAACCAGCTTTCTCTTTGATTTGCTAGGTTTAGCCACAGCTTCAGGACTTTTTTGATTCTCAGTTTTGTCCTGTTCAACAGCTACAATGCTTGAGGCAGCTACCTCCTTGCCTGCCATGCTTGGTCTGGTCTCTACTTAAGCAAGAGAGACTCTACGATTGAGGTGACTGATGGCCTTTTGGACTTATGACCAACTTTGTTTTTCTTCAGGATCTTGGATATGGTAGCCTAATCCTCATCTGCTTCATCTTGTTGTTGCTTTCTCCTTAGCATCCTCAGAGTCTCTATATCAGAGGACTCTACAGGTATATCAGTAGTAGATCCTTGAGGCTCTTCCACCTGTCTAGCCCTTAGCTTCCTCTTGCCCTTGCTTTTACTGGTAAGGACAGAGGGTTCTTCTTTGTTGATTTCTTCTTCTTCTTCGATCTCCCTGACCACAGACATGTTTCCTGGAAGGCCTGAGTTCTTCAGATCCCCAGTTCTTCCACTGGATTCTGTCATCATTCGAACATACTCAGCTGGATTCCTTTTCCAATTTTCAAATAGCTGATGGGCCATTCGCCTATTTGGGTTGATAGCCTCTCCTTCTTCATCCCTAATTTTGTCACCCAGGGCAGACTATAGAATGATGCTTATGAATCTCCCATATAGCATCTTCTGAGGGCTTTTTGATTTCTTAGAGTTGACTATCCATTTACCAATCCATTCGAGCAATAAGGCTCCATAGTTGAGTTGTATACCATAATACATGGCCGTCATGATCTTAAGTTGTACTTCGTTGACAGAGTCATGACCGAGCTCTGCAAAGATATACATTTCCCAAAAAATATCGGCAAAAAAATTCGTACCTCTGTGGGAACTCCTTCTTCTTGTACCCTTTCACAGAGGGGTTTTTCTTATGATGCATTTTTCTTAGTCCCTCTTGGAAATCTACGATGTCTATGACTGGATGCCCTTCATTTTTAAGACCTAGGGCAAGATTGATGTCTTATGCCTTCAGTCTGATTTCTACTTCCCTTACTCTTGTAGTGATGGTGTCTTTTTTCAAACACGCCATTTTGTAGAAATCTTTTACCGACTTGGGGTATATAAGTGTGTCTGCTACAAAGCCTCTTGAGAGACCGCCTTCTTGAAGGGCGAGTCTTTATGAAACTTAGGTTGAAATGTTTTGAATTCGTTAAAAGCAGAAGTCTCAGCTTTGAGATAACACTGGATGATGCCATTGATTTTCTAATTAGAAGTGAGATTTGACTGAGCTTTCTTCTGAGTTAGGGTTTTTGCTTTGAGAGAGGATGGGAGTGAGAGATAATCTTTTGAACTTCAGATTTCAAAAAAAATACGATTTCAATTTGTACTTGTAACTTCCCTCTCTCCTTTTTCACTTAGTGGGACAGGTGTCGACTTTTGCTTGGCTCTATGATTTTGTCAATTAAGGATTGTACTGATTTGCCCTTGGTTCCTTCAGAGTTGAGGTGTCCTTAGGGAGGACTACGATCGTTGAGGTAGTTTAGTGATTGTTGAGTGCTTTCCCTTTTTCGAGTCTGAGCTACGATCGTCGAGTCTGTTCATCAACCGTCGTATCTGATCTACGATCATTGAGTCTGTCCATCATTCGTCGTGTCTGATCTGCGATCGTCGAGTCTGTCCTGATCCTTGTGATGAGTTTTTGATAAAGCATTCTTTTAAGGCAACTCAGGAAGGGCCAACCTCTTGGAGTGAGTCAAGGGTTAGGTTTGTTCTTGAGACGCTTATCAGAAGGATTGCTTTGTTTTGAAGCTTATCATCACAGGGTGTACTCTTGCTTTGTTGATGAGGCTTTTGTCATCACAGGTGGTTTTGTCTCTCCAGCTCTACGATCGTGTACTTTCCTTGATCATGTGTACGATTTTGAGTTTAGCCTTTGTATCTGTTATAGTTAGCACAATCTAGAGCATATACTTTATGGTTGAAGATTTAGCATGCCTAGCTCACTTATTAACTTATTCAATCTGGATTCATCTAGAGGTTTTGTAAAAATATCAGCAAGTTTATTTTCAGTAGGGATATATTGTAAAGATATAGTTCCATTTTGCACATGATCCCCGATGAAGTGATACCTTATTTCTATATGCTTAGTCTTAGAATGCATAACAGGATTATGAGTTATTGCTATGGCACTTGTGTTATCACAGTGAATGGGAATAGATTTGAAATCAAACCCATAGTCAGCTAGCTGATTCTTCATCCATAGAATTTGAGCACAAAGAATTTTGCCGCCAAATAAAGAATGTATTCAAATTTTCTGCGGTTGAAGTAGATAATTGAGTTTTGCTTTTTGCTAAACCAGGGACACCGATCTATTTCTAGCAATTGAGGTGCCATTGGTACTCTTTTTCTATCTATTTTGCATCCCGCAAAGTCAAAGATTTGTGTATCCTGTTAGTTCAAATGAGGATTCCTTGGGGTACCAAAGCCCCAAGTAAGGTGTACACTTGAGATACCTAAAGATCCTCTTTACAGCAGATAAATGTGACTCTTTAGGGTTAGCCTGAAATCTAGCACATATGTATGTTGCAAACATTATGTCTGGTCTACTGGCAGTTAGGTATAAAAGAGAACCTATGATATCTCTGTATTGAGTTATATCAATACTTTTACCTTTTTCATCTTTGTCAAGCTTGGTTGCAGGAGCAATTGGTATTTTCATAGGAGAGGCTGATTCCATGCCATACTTCTTGAGTAAGTCTTTGATGTACTTGGCTTGGTTTATGAAAATTCCTTCATCAGTGTGCTTTACTTGTAGTCCAAGGAAGAAATTCAGCTAACCCATCATGCTCATTTCAAACTTGCTCTGCATCAGCTTAGAGAATCTCTTGCATAACTTTTCGTCAGTAGAACCAAAAATAATGTCATCAACATATATTTGAACTAATAAGACTTTGTCTTTGTGCCTTCTAAGAAACAGTGTGGTATCTACTCTACCTCTAGTAAACCCATTTTCAATTAAGAAGTTAGTCAGTGTTCATACCATGTTCTAGGTGCTTGTTTAAGACCATATAAGATTTTGTCTAATCTATAAACATAATTTGAAAGAGATGGATTGATGAAACCTAGGGGTTGCTCTACATAGACTTCTTCTTGAAGTTCTCCATTTAGGAATGCACTTTTGACATCCATCTAAAAGACTTTGAACTTCATGTGAGCAGCAAAGGCAAGAAAGATTCTGATAGCTTCCAGTCTGGCAACAGGTGCAAATGTCTCATCGTAGTCAATGCCTTCTTCTTGAGAATAGCCCTTTGCCACTAATCTTGCCTTGTTCCTGGTTATAACTCCATCCTCATCCATTTTGTTTCTGAAGACCCACTTGGTTCCAATGACAGGATGACTCTTTGGTCTTGGTACCAATATCCATACTTTGCTTCGTTCAAATTGGTTGAGTTCTTCCTGCATGGCTTCTATCCAACTGGAGTCTTACATAGCATCCTCTATCTTCTTTGGTTCTGTTTGTGATAAGAAGCTTAGATAAAAGCATTCATTTTGAGTAAGCGACTCTTGTTTTGACTTCTAAAGACTTTTCGGATCTCCAATGATTAGATCCCGAGTGTGATCTCGCCCATCATTACGGTTGGGACATCTGTCCTGATGTCTTCTTGTCTTAAGTCTTCAAGATCTATTTCTTCTTCTTGGTGTGGAGGTTCACTGTCTTGCATAGATCTCTCTATGATTTAATTTTGTTGTTCGACGATTTCACTATCTGGTACTACGATCGTAGTATTGGGCTCGACGATTTCATTTGTAGTGTCTGCACTATCGGCCGTAGTGTCTTGCAGTACTATGTTGTCTGAGTCTGTTTCATCAAAGATGATATGAATTGAGACTTCAACACTCAGTGTCTTTTTGTTGAACACTCTGTAAGCCTTACTATCTGTGGCATATCCAAGAAAGATTCCTTCGTTTGACTTGGGCTGAAATTTTGTCAGGTACTGCTTTCCATTATTGAGAATGTAGCATGCACAGCCGAAAACATGAAAGTAGCTGACACTTGGCTTTCTTCCTTTCCATAGTTCGTAGGGCGTCTTCTTGATCGTAGAGTGTATTAGTGATCTGTTCTGCGTGTAGCATGCAATATTGACAGCTTATGCCCAGAAGTATTCAGGCAGATGTGCTGCTACAAGTAAAGTTCGTCCAGCCTCTATCAAAGTTCTGTTCTTTCTTTCAGCTACTCAATTTTGTTGAGGGGTTCGTGGAGCTGAAAAGTTATGACTGATTCCATTGTCTGTGCAGAATTGGTCCATTTTTGAGAAGTCGAATTCTCTGCCATGATCATTCCTTATGGCCTTGATTTTCTCTCCTTTCTCGTTCATCACCAGTCTGAACATCTTAATTAATTGGGAGCTCGTTTCATCCTTTGAAGTTAGGAAGAATACCCATGTAAATCTGGTGTAGTCGTCGACTAAACTAGAGAGTATCTTTTTCCTCCAAGACTAGTTGTTGGAATTGGCCCAAATAGATCCATGTGAAGCAACTGCATGGGCTTGTCAATAGAGTTGGCAGTTTTGCTTTTGAATGAGATTCGGTTTGTTTTCCAAGTCGATGTGCATCATTGCATGGCCTTTCTTTACTGAAGTTGAACTTAGGTAGGCCAGCTACAAGATCTTTTGATGCCAGTTTGGACATGCTCTTGAAAGTTAAGTGAGACAACCGTCTATGCCATAGCCAGCTCATTTCTTCAGATGCTTTTGCCAGAAAACATATTGTCTTATCTGAGCTTAGTTGACCAAGATCCACTTTGTGTAGACATTTCCTTCTCTTGTCCCGATTAGCTTTCTGGCCAGATGTCTTCAAATCTCTGACTTGACATTGGTTGTTGAGGAATGTCACTTGATGTCCCTTGTCGCAGAGTTGACTGATGCTTAGAAGGTTGTGTTGGAGACCTTCTACATATGCTACATTGCTAAAAGATACTGCACCATTGCCAACAGAGCCATATCCTCTTGTCTTTCCCGAGCCGTTGTCTCCAAAGATGACTGAGCGACCCTCCTTTTCTATGTAGTTAGATAAGAGGGCTTTGTTCTTGGTCATATGCCTTGAGCATCCACTGTCCAGATACCATGTAGTGATCATGGAGCTCTTTTCCTGTCAAAATATTGAATCTTCATTTTGGTACCCATATTTGCATAAGTCCTTCTTTGTTAGTGCCTTTGGGGACCCAAATCTGTTTAATCTTGGATCTCACATGCATGGAATTATAATAACACTTGGCAGCCTTGTGATCATATTTATTGCATATAAAACACCTAGTATGATGCATGCCAGTGTGTGTATGATGATTCATCCTCCATTTGGACTTGTGTGGTTCTTTAATTATCCTCCTGTTAAACTGATTCTCATTTTTCCACGTGTCCTTGTATTTCATAAATAGTGCTGAGTGTGCCTTACCTCTACTGTACCTTCCCAGTTGATTCGTAGAGTTGGTCTTGCTTGACTCTACGATTCTTCGAGGTTGATGAGTAGAGGTTAGGTTACTCTTCTCTTTTATGAACCCCAGACCAGCATGAGATCATTTACTCCTATGAGTATGAATGGAGACAGTAGGACAAGGTTGAACTTGTTCTTCCTTCTCTAAGGATTTCACAAAGGTAATGATTCTACTTAAACTTGAGGCATTACTAATGCTAGTTTCCTTTGTCTTTTCCACACAAGGCTCTGAGATGGATTCCCCAAAGCCTAGGCTTGTTTTGTCGAATGTGCTTCTCTGACTAGAGAGCAGGCAGTCCATGGATGATGAGGATTTGTTCCATATAGAGATAGTCTTTTCTAGATCCTCAATTTTAGAGGTTAGATTAGACTCTCTTTGTGCATTGAGTGTGTTTGTCTGTTTTAAGGTCTCATTCTGAGCCTCAAGCTTAGAGAGAAGATTAGTACTTAGAAGGGCTGTTTCAAGCTCTCCTTGAACTTTCTTCTTCTCCTCTTGAAGAAGTGAATGATCCTTAGACAAAACTCTGAACCACTTCATATATTGATGTAGATCAGTGGTTATGCCATGCAGTGCAGTTCTTAAGTCATTTATATCTACATCAGGTGAGTTGAAGTGAAATAACTCATCGAGACTTACATCATGTATGTTGAGGTTTTGTTTGTCCTTTGCATGTTTGGCCATTAGGCACAGATTGGCTATTTGTGGTTCTTCTTCATCTCTGAAGTCAGCATTGGAGTCATTATCTGAATCACTCCACGATCCTCCAGCTACTAGGCCTTTGTCTCTCTTCTGAGGCCTTTTGTTTCCTTTGTATTCCTTCTTTGCATGCTGTTTCTTCTTTAGTTCTTCTCTTAGAGGTTTGTTGCAGTTTGCAATGAAGTGGCCAGGCTTCTTGTAGTTGTAGCACAGATCATTTATTTGCTCCTGGCTGTTGTAGTTGTTGACCTTCTTTGGCTTGCTGGTTTTGCCCTGACGCATGAACCTTCTTAGTCTTTTTACCAGCATAGCAAGGTCTTCATCATCGTCTTCATCATAATCAGAGTTAATCTCACTATTGACCTTTGATGCACTTTCAGTTGCCTTGAGAGCAACACCCTTATCCTTCCTTCTTCCTTCTGATAGGGTTTCAGCTCGTCGAGTCAGCTCCAGTTCGTATGTCAGGAGATTTCCATATAGTTGTTGGACTGTCATCTCTTGAAGATTCTTTGACTCTCTTATAGTAGTGGTTTTGGCATCCCACTTGCTCGGTAGGGCTCTCATGAACTTTATGATCAGATCTTTTTTAGGATAGATCTTCCCATATGCTCGTAGAGAGTTGAGCAGAACGTTGAATCTCTCATAGGTGGCAGTCACGTTCTCTCCTTGAACATGAGCGAACATCTCATACTGCTGTGTCAGGAGAGATTGTTTGTTTTCTCTAACTTCTTCAGTTCCTTCATGCATGATCAACAATGCTTCCCCAAACCTCCTTAGTTGTTTTGCTGTTGACAACGTTTTTAAACAGATCGTCTTCTAAGGATTGGAACAGGATGTTCTTGGCCTTTTTGTCAAGTTGGACAGCTCTCTTCTCGTTGTCTATCCACTCCTCTTTAACCTTGATTTGTATTATATTTGGATCGTCAGTGGTTGGTGCAAGCTTCGTTGGAATATAGGGCCCATTTTGAACGGTCTCAAATAGATCTTCATCTATTGAGTCCATGTAAGCTCGCATCCTGACTTTCCAGTTTGCAAATTTATCCTTGTTGCACATTGGTGGCTTGCTGCCTCCTCCAGTCCTAGATTTGCTTGGTATGTGTGCCATTGGATCTTCTAAAGCTTGTAAGCTGTATAATAGAACCTGCTTTGATACCAATTGTTAATTCCTAGTTGGCACAATAGTTATCTAGAAGGGGGGGGGGGGGTTGAATAGATATTTAAAAAATCTTTTCGTTTTAAACTTGTTCTTTAATGATGATTAAAACTTAGCAGAATTTATGTTTGTTTTAATCTTCCTTACAAAGCAGTGGAGTTATGTGAGTGAGCCAGTTATAGCAGTTATGGCAGATATAGCAGTTATAGTATGAATGTAAAAGACACAGTCGTTTTTAAGTGGTTCAGAGCACTTAAAGCTCCTAGTCCACTCTTCTACTCAACGAGTAGGATATCCACTAAGGATGTCTTTTGCAACTTCTGAATCACACAGATTCCTTCTAGACCAGCAGTCTAGGAACTTCTTAGTTCACTATTGAACTCTTCAAGTCCAGCAGACTTGGCTCTCTTTCAGTTCACTTAGAACTCTTCAAGTCCAGCAGACTTGGTACTCTTTTGCAGTTGATTGATAGATATTGAGTTCTTGATGGTTGCTACTCAATTGCTGTTTAAGCACTTGTTCGAAAGAACTAAGTAGCTGAGCAAGCTTTGCAAATTCTCAGATTGTAGAGTTGAGCTTGAGAGCTGTTCACGTTGTTTGTTCAATGCTTGCTTGATCTCTCTCTCATCTGTCTGATTTGCATATATGTGATCTTGAAAACTATCCGTTGGATCCATCCGTTGAGGCATTAAATGTATTTGACTTTTCTGATCTTTGATGGAGACATTTCTGCACATCTGTTGAAACTGCATTCTGGCCCACTGACACAGCAGACTGCTTTCTCACCTAACACCTGAAAAGGTGTTTTGCCCCCTTACAAATGGTACTTTCCATAGCTTCTTCAATACGCTTCTTTGTTACATACTAAGGATATTTCATATTACTTTGGGACTGATGAGTACTGCAACGTCTAGAATCCATTCCTCATATATTGGAATCTGTCTTCACACATATCACGAGGCTCGATGTTTTCTGTCATAAGACAGATGATGCTCTACGATTTGTATCGTGATATTCTACGATTCATATCGTAGTGACTTGTCACCTTGGTGCTTGATTTGATGCTATCAGCCGAGAGCACTACGATTTCTCTTAA
The DNA here is from genome assembly GCA_020205615.1 of Panax quinquefolius. NCBI lineage: Eukaryota > Viridiplantae > Streptophyta > Magnoliopsida > Apiales > Araliaceae > Panax > Panax quinquefolius. Next base: position 78,334,687 of record CM035174.1, read on the forward strand.
ACCTTTGCACACTACGATCTTTACTTGCTAGGTTCTAACTCTACGTTTCCGAGAGCACACTACGATCGTTGACTTGTAAACTCTACGTTTCCTTCAGCATGCTACGATTGTTGAGTTAGCTCGGCAAACGTTGGGACCACTCTATGATTCCCGAAGAGGCCCTTCAAGGCAGGCACACTACGATCTTCTAAGCTCTACGTTTCTGCCTTGACTTCTGCAATGTTGATCAGATTTATACACTCCGATTTCTTCGAAGCCTATCTATTACATCTCAAGATCAACCTAACAGCTTTGATCTTTCTATCTATACATTCCTTTACAGAATGATACACGTTAAGAGCTTAGATCAACCTAACAAATTTGATTTATCACTAAGTCCTCGTACATATCTTACTTGAAGGACTTTACAAATAATCATGAGCATATACATTAAAACATCAAATCATAATATACATTCTCCCAACAAAAAAGTTTATCATAAATTTTATCGCTGTAATACCCATCAATAGTTCTTTGTTATACCCAAGACAAAAAGAACTCTCATCACCTGTCTTCACCTGAACCACCAAAGATTATAGTTAAATCCACAATTAATATTTATACTCATGTAAATCAGCAGTTTTTCCTTGCCACAAAGGCTTAATAGAACGTTTACTCATTATCCTTACCCTAAAGGCTAAAGATATTCAAATGTAATAACAATGATCATACCAATCAGTTGTCTAACTTTGCACTACGGGCCAAAGATATTCAACTATAAAATCAATGGTCATGGTCATACCAATCAATTGTCTGTCAGTGCACTACGACCAAAGACATTCAATTGTTAACTAATGGTCATGATCCTGCCAATCACAACATCGAATTATCCATGCACTACGGGCTAATGCTATTCGTTATTATCACCAGTGGTCATGATCATGTCATACACATGTCCATCTTTGCACTACGGGCCAAAGCTATCAATCAACAGTTCGTCTTTGCACGTAAGCCAAAGATATACAACTGTAAAACCAATAATCAATAGTCCATCTTTGCACGTAAGCTAAAGATATACAACTGTAAAACCAATAATCAACAGTCCATCTTTGCACGTAAGCCAAAGATAACTTTCATCACAATATAAGCATGAGGATGATGACAATGATATAAACATTAATCAAACGAAATAAGAGTTTAAAAATATCCAAATTGTCAACATGATACTGCTTTGTGGAGTAAAATTCAAGAATAATATTCATGTACCAAAAATAATTTGGACAGAAAAGAAATATATTTTCTGGGTAAATAGTACCCCGAGAATAGTACTCTGTGAATAGTACTTCGGGAATAGTATCTCATGAATAGTACCCCGACATGAAAAGTACCCTAAATACCCGAGTGAATAATATTTCAGTGAATAGTAATTGGGTGAATAGTAACTCGTGAATAGTACTCCGGCATGAAAAGTGTCCCGAATACCCGAGTGAATAATATTTGAGTGAATAGTAACTGGGTGAATAGTAACCCGTAAATAGTAACTCATGAATAGTATTTCGTCATGAAAAGATCAATAATTATCAACAAAGCTCAGAATAATATTTCCATTAAAAGATACTAGATGAAGCGCGAATATCAAGGATATTCTACTAATTTCATAGAGTATGGAAGCCAACACTTCAACAAAATGAGTATAGAATTCAAAATCTGAAACGAAATAATATTACTTACATACTACAGAGTATGGAAGAAAATATTATTTCAAGCGAATATTAAATAAAAATAACATCCCTTGAACGGAAATAATATTCCAATGAATATTTAACGAAGATAATATTCCTAGGAATATTGAACGAAGATAATATCCTTTATGAATATTGAACGAAATAATATTCATACGAATCGAAAAATAATATCTCTTCGAATATGAAATAAATAATACTCCTTACGAATACAACAAATAATATCCCTTACAATTGTTGAGCGAAAATAATATTCCAATGAATATTTAACTTGAAGATAATATTCATACGAATATTGAATGAAGATAATATTCTTTATGAATATTGAATGAAAATAATATTCATACGAATACGAAAAATAATATCTCTTCGAATATGAAATAAATAATACCCCCTTACAATTTGTTGAGCGAAAATAATATTCCTACGAATATTGAACGAAGATGATATTCCTTACGAATATTGAACGAAAATAATATTCATACGAATACGAAAAATAATATCTCTTCAGAATATGAAATAAATAATACCCCTTACGAATACAACAAATAATATCCCTTACCTTAGAAGAAGACTGGATACTGGAATAGTGAAGTAGCAGACTTTGCTTCTTCTTTCTCTCTATAGCTTCTCTCTCTATAATTGCTCTTGTGAGACTTAGTGAATTTGTGAGAATGAAGGAAGAATGAACTTCTATTTATAGGAAAATAGATTTTCGATAATTGAACGTTTTGGGGCTCAAAATATTACAGTATAATACCTTCCTCTTTTTCTTCATTTTTAATTTAGTCCTGCAAGTATTATCAAACTTGCACCATCTCCCCTAATAGTAAATCACGTGAATTAATAGTTCATTAATGTGACTCAATAGTATAATCATGTGAAAAAACTAATTACCGTATAGTACCTTCATCTATACCTCCATTTTTAACTTAGTCATGCAAGTATTATTAATCTTGCACCACCTCCCCTAATAGTACATGAATGTAAATTAATAGTACACACATGTGAACAAATAGTTATAAACATGTGAATTAATAGCAATTAATTGCTCATTTATCTTGTTAATTACCCGATTGGTCAATATAACCTCCAGACATCAATTATTATCAAAATAAATATCGATTTTCACTAACACTAATAATTCTCACACAATGGAACTATCAATTTCATCTTTAATCAACACGAACTTATTCATCATTAATATTATAACTCACAATATTTAACAACCAGGTCGTTCCTAGGAAAGAGGGGGCTTTCCGATAAGGATTTCTTCTTATTGGCGCGCAATTAGGTGACTAAACCTCTCATTGACAGAACTTCTAGACATTATCAATATTTCAAATAATAATATGAATATTTTTTGTCGTCTCAATTATTGATTTAATAATATAAAATATTATGCAGATAATACTGTGATAATAATTGAATCAATAATATGAGAGATATGATGCAGCAATTACTATAGCAATAATTGAGTATAACTGAGTGACTTCTCACGTAAGCATCAATAATCAATACCGTGTACTACTATGCAACCACGTGTATTACTTTACTTTTACCATTGGTTATTTTATGATAACTTGTTACTTTGAAAATTTTCATATATCACCCGTAACTTTAACCTTTTATCAATTTAACCATTTACTAAATAGAATAACAATTATCAGAAAATTGAATACTTTCATTTCATAAAATTCGGGGTCTCACAATCTTCCCTCCTTATGAAATTTTGCCCTTGAAATTTATGTACCTAGCATGCCGAAGAGATGAGAATACATTACTTTCTTTTAGGATTGTACCTTCCCGGTTATATCCTCTCTATCATGATTTTCCCATTTCTCATCTCCTGTATTTCAGATATCATTCTAGAATATATTTTCAAAATAAGGGCTAATTGACATGCCATATATTATCCATATACTCTGACCGACCAATTAAATACCAAATAAACTTAGGTAAGTCATATTAGCGAAAGAATTCCCCGTCTCTCCCATCATAGTTCTTGTCTCACATCTTAGCCAGGGTTCATATCCCTAAGCTTTGATACCAACTGTGACGCCCCTAAAACAGGTATATATCACCCATCTTGGGTCGCCAAATACATGGTACTGAATACAAATACAAACTTAATTATACAACATCAGCTAAGAGTTTTTACACGAATATTGTCTTCTAGATAGTATTCAAACTCAATGGAGTCCCCTTTACACTTATTATCACACTAAGTAGTGAGGACTGCTAAAACAACCATCTCGGACCGTCACTCCATTTCTCGACCAGTCCCAACTATTTTCTCATTTCCTGAAGAGTAAAAGAAAGCAAAAGGGTGAGCTCAACTAGTCCAGTAAGAAATATTATGACTAAGATAATGTAGAATAAATTATTGTTAGCCTTCAACAATGTTAAACTGATAGAATATAATAGACAACAAGTTTAATTGTAGCGGAACAAGCAATCCATTAGATGAGTCAAGTAGAACATAATGTCTACTATCTCCTCTATGATTTAAAAAGTTTATCATAAATTTTATCGCTGTAATACCCATCAACAGTTCTTTTTTATACCCAAGACAAAAAGAACTCTCATCACCTGTCTTCACCTGAACCACCAAAGATTATAGTTAAATCCACAATTCATATTTATAATCATGTAAATCAATAGTTTTTCCTTACCACAAAGGCTTAATAGAACGTTTACTCAATATCCTTACCCCAAAGGCTAAAGATATTCAAATGTAATAACAATGATCATACCAATCAGTTGTCTACCTTTGCACTACGGGCCAAAGATATTCAACTATAAAATCAATGGTCATGATCATACCAATCAATTGTCTGACATTGCACTACGACCAAAGACATTCAACTGTTAACTAATGGTCATGATCCTGCCAATCATATCATCAAATTATCCATGCACTACGGGCCAAGGATATTCGTTATTATCACCAGTGGTCATGATCATGTCATACACATGTCCATCTTTGCACTACGAGCCAAAGCTATCAATCAACAGTTCGTCTTTGCACGTATGCCAAAGATATACAAATGTAAAACCAATAATCAACAATCCATCTTTGCACGTAAGTTAAAGATATACAATTGTAAAACCAATAATCAACAATCCATCTTTGCATGTAAGCCAAAGATAACTTTCATCACAATATAAGCATGAGAATGATGACAATGATATAAGCATTAATCAAACGAAATAAAGGATAAATATTAAAGAATTTAAATTTTTTTAGAGTTTAAAAATATCCAAATTGTCAACATGATACTGCTTTGTGGAGTAAAATTCAAGAATAATATTCATGTACCAAAAATAATTTAGACAGAAAAGAAATATATTTTCTAGGTAAATAGTACCCCGAGAATAGTACTCTATGAATAGTATTTCGGGAATAGTATCTCATGAATAGTACCCCGGCATAAAAAGTATCCCAAATACCCGAGTGAATAATATTTGGGTGAATAGTAATTGGGTGAATAGTAACCCATGAATAGTTACTTGTGAATAGTACTTCGACATGAAAAGTGCCCCGAATACCCGAGTGAATAATATTTGAGTGAATAGTAACCGGGTGAATAGTAACTCATGAATAGTATTCCGTCATGAAAAGATCAATAATTATCAACAAAGCTCAGAATAATATTTCCATAAAAAGATACTGGATGAAGCGCAAATATTAAGGATATTCTACTAATTTTATGGAGTATGGAAGCCAAAATTTCAACAAAATGAGTATAGAATTCAAAATTTGAAACGAAATAATATTACTTACATACTACAGAGTATGGAAGAAAATACTATTTCAAGCGAATATTAAACAAAAATAACATCCCTTGAACGGAAATAATATTCTAACGAATATTTAACGAAGATAATATTCGTACGAATATTGAACGAAGATAATATCATTTACGAATATTGAACGAAATAATATTCATACGAATACGAAAAATAATATCTCTTCAGAATATGAAATAAATAATACCCCTTACGAATACAACAAATAATATCCCTTACAACTGTTGAACGAAAATAATATTCTAACGAATATTTAACGAAGATAATATTCCTACGAATATTGAATGAATATAATATTCTTTATGAATATTGAATGAATGAAAAATATTCATACGAATACGAAAAATAATATCTCTTTGAATATGAAATAAATAATACCCCTTACAAATTGTTAAGCGAAAATAATATTCCTACTTAATATTGAAGCGAAAATGATATTCTTTACGAATATTGAAGCGAAAATAATATTCATACGAATCTGAAAAATAATATCTCTTGTAATATGAAATAAATAATACCCTTATGAATATAACAAATAATATCCCTTACCTCGTAAGAAAATTTGGATCTTTGGAATAGTGAAGTAGCAGACTTTGCTTCTTCTTTCTCTCTATAGCTTCTCTCTCTATAATTGCTCTTGTGAGACTTAGTGAATTTGTGAGAATGAAGGAAGAATGAACTTCTATTTATAGGAAAATAGATTTTCGATAATTGAACGTTTTGGGGCTCAAAATATTACAGTACAATACCTCCAACTTTTCTTTCATTTTTAATTTAGTCCTGCAAGTATTATCAAACTTGCACCACCTCCCCTAATAGTAAATAATGTGAATCAATAATTCAATCATGTGAATCAATAGTATAATCATGTGAAAAATACGATATACAGTATAGTACCTCCATCTATACCTCCATTTTTAACTTAGTCATGCAAGTATTATTAATCTTGCACCACCTCCCCTAATAGTACATGAATGTGAATATATAGTACACACATGTGAACAAATAGTTATAAACATGTGAATTAATAACAATTAATAACAATCAATTATTATCGAAATAAATGTCGATTTCCACTAACACTAATAATTCCCACACAATGGAACTATCAATTTTATCTTTAATCAACACGAACTTATTCATCATTAATATTATAACTCACAATATTTAACAACCGGTAGTTCCGGAAAGAGGGGCTTTCCGATAAGGATTTCTCCTTATTGGCGCGCAATTAGGTGACCAAACCTCTCCTTGACAGAACTTCTAGACATTGTCAATATTACAAATAATAATATAAATAATTTTTGTCGTCTCAATTATTGATTTAATAATATAAAATATTATACAGATGATATTGTGATAATAATTGAATCAATAATATGAGAGATATGATGCAGCAATTACTGTAGCAATAATTGAGTATAATTGAGTGACTTCTCACGTAAGCATCAATAATCAATACCGTGCGCTACTATGCAATCACGCGTATTACTTTACTTTTACCACCGGTTATTTTTTGACAATTTGCTTACTTTAAAATTTTTCATATATTACCCTTAACTTTAACCATTTACTAAATAGAATAACAATTATCAAAAAATTGAATACTTTTATTTCATAAAATTCGGGGTCTGACAATGGGTCTGGTGAGACTAAGCATAATATGATGCCGCTTTTTGATTTGGAGGTTTTGAAGATGGGGAATTGAAGGTGTTCGCGGAGATGAATGAGGATTTTAGAGCTTCTGTTGATTGAGATTTGTTGTCTCCTTGTCAAATTTGGACTTGATCACGATCTTGTTAGTTTTATGAGTTGTGGGTTTTGGGGCAGCATCCATAAAAAATTGTTCGGACAACTAGTTTACCTATCCAGCCCGAAAATAATGGATTATTCGGTCAGTTGAAATTGAACCATTCAAATATTAAAAAAAGGATAATCAAACTATCTGAATGATTGAATCGTTCAGATTCACAGCCGTTCAGCCTTATTCAAACAGAAACAAAAATGGCGCTAATTGAGTTGTGTTAAGTTGGTTGATCAAGTTGTTTCAATCAAGTTAATCATTCATTTTCTATTCATTTCTCAATACAAAATTCGTTTTCTTCTTTTTTCTATCTTTATTGGATAGGAACACCCAAAAGTCTAAGACTTTTTAATTTCATCTGTACGTATATTAACAACTTTAATAGCATACATTCAATAAAAATATATAATTATTCTCCTTTCCAAATTTATGTAATTGAATATTTTTCTTTACACTATTTACAATTTACAATGATTTCTTAAATTCATAAACTAAGTGTATGTATTCATTACGTTAAGAAATTGAAAGGAATAGATTCTTGTGTATCAAATGTGACGTGACTTCACTAAATTAAGAACCATACAGGTTTGTTATTTTTACCAGTTTGATTGTATCTCTACCTAATTTGTTAATGTCTATGAATTGTGTTGGATCTGTATTCCGTAATATATAGTATTATTTACTATATATATATATATATATATATAATAAAATAGAATTATAAAATGTCAAATATAAACAAAATAAATCTGAGTCCTTTGAATTCACAAAGTCTCCTTAAAGCAAATTTATTCCCTCAGTGGTGCTAAAGTATTAAATGAATAATTACTTCCTAAGATAAAACGGATTTCAAGTTCTTAATTAGAAGCACTTCAAAATTAAGAACACATCGAACCAAATTTTATGTTTTGTACTAAACCGAACAGAAAACTAATAATGCATGCATGAAGTAACTGGAAATAAAAAGCTTACTGCACAATGTTTGTCTGTCAAACTTGCAGATAACAAAATTTGCAGAAACGGGAAACGGAACTGCAAAAATGGGGAACGGAAACTATCTGCAGAAATTGGATGTTTGCAGAAGGGAAGGAACGGGAAAAGCTTCTGTAGAACGGGACAGAAAGTATTTTGTAGAACAGGAATGGAAAATATGTTGTCTTTCTTTTGCGCCCACATCGATTATTTATAGAATAATTTCTCGCGGTTAGTATATTACCGTTGGCTGTTTCGCGCGATTGGGATACTACTGTTGGAAAGTAAACCGTAGGCAAAACTACGTAGTATCATGATAATTATTTTAACAAAATCTGATAAAACATTAAATAAATTTTGTCCAAAAAATATATATCATGACCTACCATTTAACCACTACTCCACGACCCCAGAGCCCTTTGACCAGGACGGACGGACGGACGGCAATGACGACATGTGGCAGGTGTGGTTTCAACCATGCCTTGGCTAGGTCCTCTCCCTTCCACAAAAGTGGGGTGCCCCTTGGGGCCTTTCCCATTGAGCAAACATCTCATATATATGTTCTTCATTTTTCCCTCTAATGCCCTATGTGAGACTTTTGCAATTTACAACTTCAAGTAGGTGACTTTGGATTCAATTTTCTCATTCAATTCTTAATGGATTTGAACATATAAATATACCACGTTATACTCCTCGCGGAGGAAAACGCATTAGTGCATGGACCCGACATTTACGGAGTGTGGGTCCCATCTTAAATTAAGCTTTAAAAAGCTTTAATATTTATCATTATCAAATCCATTTCCAACAATCCCCCACATGAATGTAAAATTGGTTTTACAACATGGAAATTAAAAAAAATGTTATAAATATGCAGACTCTAGTTCAGTACATGAGAAAATATATTTCATCAGGTTAAGTAGCCTATATAGTGGCTTTGAACTTACCATAGCAAAATCTATCGGATTTACTTGGCTAATCAGTAGACTTGATGTCTTTGAACTGTCAGCTTTTCGTGTAAACCAAGACAATAGAATTCACAAAATATTTCTTCAAAATATAGTTGGTTCTCACGTTTGTGTTCATTTTGGCCTTGAAACACCTCTTGGTTTCGTGAGTATATTAGAGAATTTAGCCTTCAAAATCTCATAGAAGTGGCCCCCTTCTTACTCACATAGGTGATTTCTATAAAGAGTATCTTGCAATACTCCACTTGAACGTATTTCAAGATATAAAAATCATTAAAAGCGTAACTTATCCTGATTCTCGCTGCAGATGTGCACTGTCTCATCTTAGGAATGGTTAGGAATATATATCTCCTCAGTGCTTTACTAAGTACTATATAGTTAGGTTTGCCTATTGAACCTAGATCTTGGGATATTCAGTCAACTAGGTTGGGTTTCTACTATGACGACTCTTTAACAATAGGCTTTAAACCCATTCCCTTCGATGAACTTTCCACTTGCTCTCTTGTTAAATCTTTCGTAAGCAGATCCGCAATATTATCTTTTGACTTTACATAATCAATTGAGATAATTCCATTTGAGAGCAATTGTCTAACGGTATTATGTCTTCGTCGTATATGGCGTGACTTACCATTATATAAATGATTCTGTGTTCTTCCAATTGCTGATTGGCTATCACAATGTATACATATAGCTGGAACAGGTTTTGACCAATTTGGAATATCCTCTAAGAAATTACGAAGCCACTCTGCTTCTTCTCCAGCTTTGTCTAAAGCAATGAATTCTAATTCCATTGTTGACCTTGCAATACATGTTTATTTTGAGGATTTCCAAGATACCGCTGCACTACCAAGTGTAAATACATATCCACTTGTGGATTTTGAATCTTTAGTATCAGATATCCAATTAGCATCAGTATATCCATCCAATACTGCTGGATATCTTGTATAGTGCAATCCATAGTTTTGAGTATGTTTTAAATATCCCAAAACTCTCAAAATAGCTTTCCAGTGATCTTTACCTAGATTACTCGTATACCTACTTAGCTTACTTACTGAATAAGCTATATCCGGTCTAGTATAGTTCATGACATACATTAAACTGCCTATTATATGAGAATATTTTAGTTGAGATATGCTATTACCTCCATTTTTGGCTAAATGAAGATTTATATCAACTGGGTCTTATTTAAAATTGTATTATACTTATTAAAATTTTCAAGTATTTTCTCAATATAATGAGTTTGAGATAATATAATTCCATCAGATATTTTACAAATCTTGATTGCTAATATTATATCAGCAACCCCCAAATCTTTCATATCAAATCTATTTGCCAACATGCGTTTGGTAGAGTTGATAACTTCATTGTTGCTACCTATGATTAACATATCATCCACATAAAGACAAACAATGACATATTCTTTTTGAGTGCTTTTGACATAAACACATTTGTCACACTCATTGATTTTAAAACCATTTGATATCATAACATTATAAAATTTCTCATGCCATTATTTTGGTGTCTGTTTCAATCCATACAATGATTTAACAAGTTTACTTACCTTCCTCTCTTGTCCAGGAGCAATGAAACCTTCAGGTTGTTCCATATATATTTCTTCATCCAATTCACCATTTAAGAATGCAGTTTTCACATCCATTTAATGTATTTCAAGTCTATTTAAAGATGTTATTACAATAAGCATCTGAATAGATGTAATTCTTGTAACTGGTGAATAAGTGTCGAAATAATCCAATCCTTCCTTTTGTCTATATCCTTTAACAACAAGCCTTGCTTTATATTTATCAATTGAACCATCAGCCTTCATCTTCTTTTTGAAGATCCATTTATACCCCAAGGGTTTGAAATTAGGTGGAAGGTCCACCAATTCCCATGTATGATTTTGCATGATGGATTCAATTTCACTATTTATTATTTCTTTCTAATGAGAAGCATCTGGAGTGGATATTGCCTCTTTGTACGTTTGAGGATCATTTTCTAACAAAAGACGTTGAAGTCCTTGCCCTTTTGCTACGTCTAGGTTCATCCATTATAGACTCTTTGTCTATATTTTCAGGATTTATACCAGTAGCATCCAAAGGTCTTTTGTATGAATTTATCTCTTTATTTCTATTATATGAAAACACATTCTCAAAAAATGATGCATCTCTAGATTCAATAAATGTATTAACATGAATATCAGGAATATCAGATTTATGAACAAGAAAGCGATAAGCACTACTATTATTTGCATAACCAATGAATACACAATCAATGGTTTTTGGTCATATCTTAACCTTTTTAGGTTTATGAACCATCACTTTTGCTAGACACCCCCACATTCTTAAGTATTTATAGCAAGGTCTATGACCTTTCCATAATTCATAAGGTATTTTGTGAGTTTTCTTATGAGGCACTTTGTTAAGAATATAATTTGCAGAAAGCAAAGCTTCCCCCCACAAATTCTGGGGTGCTCCAGAACTAGTTAACATAGCATTCAACATTTCTTTCAATGTTCGGTTCTTGCGTTCAGCAATACCGTTAGATTGAGGTGAATAAGGAGCGGTAGTTTGGTGAATAATACCGTGAGTAGAGCAAATCTCTTCAAATGGTGATTCATATTCACCACCTTTATCGCTTCTTATTGCTTTAATCTTTTTGCTAAGTTGATTTTCAACTTCAATTTTATAAAGTTGAAACATTTCTATAGCCTCATCTTTCCTTCTTAACAAATATACATAACAATATCTTGTGCAATCATCAATAAAGTAATGAAATATTTTTTCCCACCTCTAGTTTGCATATATTTTAAATCACATATATCAGTGTGAATTAAATCTAAAGGTTCAGTTTTTCTTTCAACAGAATGAAAAGGTAATCTTGTCATTTTAGATTCCACACAAATTTCACATTTCTATTTTTTATTAATATCAAATTTAGGCAAGAATTCTAAATTAATTAATCTACGCATTGTATCATAATTAACATGTCCTAATCTAGCATGCCAAATATTTTAAGATTCCAACAAGTAAGTAGAAGAATTAAATTTATTAATATCAATAGACTTTGGTACAACAGTCATTACATTCATTTTAAAGAGCCCATTAGACATATAGCCCTTTCCTACAAACATATCATTCTTGGTAAGAACAAATTTATCAGACACAAACACCAACTTGAAGTCATTCTTGCTAAGCAGTGACCCAGACACTAGATTTTTACGATATCCGCACACGGAAGCACTTCATTCAAGAGTCAGTTCTTTGCGGATGTCATTTTCAGTATAATCTTTCCACGTCCTTGAACCTTTGAACTTGAGGAGTTTTCCATGAAGTGTTGCTCATCATTTTCTACAGGTTTGTAGGTAGAAAACATCCATTTGTTGAAGCAAATGTGGCGAGTAACGTCAGTGTCCACCCACCATTATTTGGTGTTTCCTACCAAGTTGCATTCGGATACAACTGCAGAGAGATTAATATCTGAAACATTTTCAGATAGTTTTTCCAGTACTATCACATTAGCTTGAGCCTTTTGTTCTTTCTTGAACTTCTTTGGCCTGCGACATTCATTTGATTTATGTCCTGGAGTGCCACAATTGAAGCACTTGCCATTGAATTTCATCTTGGCTTTGAAATTAGAATTTCCTTCGCGCTTCCTTTTGTTGTTGTTGTTTGGCCTTTGTTCTACCACATTTGCCTTTGATTCATATAAATTTTTCCCACTCTTCTTTTCAGATACTCGATTGTCCTCTTCAATCCTAAGTCGCACAATCAGTTCTTCAAGATTCATCACTTTGCGTTTATGCTTAAGATAATTCTTAAAGTCTTTTCGTGATGGTGGAAGTTTCTCAATCATTGCAGCAACTTGGAATGAGTCACTTAATGACATTTCTTCAACATGAATATCATGAAGAATTACTTGTAATTCTTTCACTTGAGTGATGACTGCTTTAGAATCTGCCAACTTATAGTTAAGAAATCTACCAACAATGAATTTTTTTCATGCCAGCATCTTCAGTTTTATATTTCTTGTCTAAAGATTTCCAAAGTTCTTTTGCAGTTTGAATTGTACAATATACATTATATAATGTATTATCTAAACCATTCATCACATAGTTTTCGCAAAGGATATCGCATATTTCCATGCGTCAGCAACAAATGTAACAACCTTTTCTTGTCAATTTCTCCTTCAACAAGAATAGCGGTCTTCCTCATGCGTAAACCTTGCCAAGTTCAACGTGATGAGATAGAAGAGCATTTTTTTGTTGCCAATGCTTGAAATCAGTTCCATTGAACCATTCAGGCTTCTCTCCATGAGACATACTCACGGCAGGAATGGTACTAGTGGATGCCATTTCTGTAATACAAAGAAGACAATTATCAATAAACAGAAACAAATTTTAGTTTGTACAAGATGTAACAAATTTTGTTTACAAAGTTGTTTTATGTAATATTCTATATGTTAACACAATAGTATATATTAAAGTGTAAACAAAATAAAGCTATTGTTTTAATTTTCAAAAATAACATAATATTATATTTAACTAACATGTAATATATGTAATATTTCGTAATATATCTAATAACATAATACTTTATATTAACATGCATTAAATTTCCGAATACTATGTATTAAAATATAGACATGAATTAACATGCAAAGACAATTATATTAATAATTTATGTAATGTTATATATATACAAAAAGATTATTTTCATGCTCATATAAAATAATATTGTAATTACGTGAAAATATAAATTTGCTTTAAGATTATATTTAGTAATATATAGTATATTTAATATATATATATATATATATATATAATAAAATGTAATTATAAAATGTCAAATATAAACAAAATAAATCCGAGTCCTTTGAATTCACAAAGTCTCCTTAAAGCAAATTTATTCCCTCACTGGTGCTAAAGGATTAAATGATTAATTGCTTCCCAAGATAAAACGGATTTTAAGTTCTTAATTAGAAGCACTTCAAAATTAAGAACACATCGAACCGAATTTTATATTATGTACTGAACCGAACAGAAAACTAATAATGCATGCATGAAGTAACTGGAAATAAAAAGCTTACTGCACAATGTTTGTCTGTCAAACTTGCAGATAACAAAATTTGCAGAAACAGGAAACGAAACTGCAGAAATGGGGAACGGAAACTATCTGTAGAAATGGGATATTTGTAGAGGGGAAGGAACGGGAAAAGCTTCTGTAGAACGGGACAGAAAGTATTTTGTAGAACAGGAATGGAAAATATGTTGTCTTTCTTTTGCGCCCACATCGATTATTTATAGAATAATTTCGCGCGGTTAGTTTGGAATGTAAACCGTAGGCAAAACTACGTAGTATCATGATAGGTTGGGATATTACCGTTGGCATGTAAACCGTAGGAAAAACTACGTAGTATCATGATAATTATTTTAACAAAATCTGATAAAACATTAAATAAATTTTGTCCAAAAAATATATATCATGACCCGCTCACGAACCACGACCCTAACCCCGAGCCTGGCCCGACCGACCGGACGGACGGCATGCATGGCAAGACTGCGCGTGGGTTTCAACCATGCTTTGCTAGGTCCTCTCCCTTCCACAAAAGTGGGGTGCCCTTGGGGCCCTTCCCATTGAAAGCAAACATCCCATATATATGTTCTTCATTTTCCTCTAATGTCATATGGGACATTTGCAATTTACAACTTCAAGTAGGTGACTTTGGATTCAATTTTCTCATTCAATTCTTAATGGATTTGAACATATAAATATACCATGTTATACTCCTCGCGGAAGAGAACGCATTAGTGCATGGACTCGACATTTACAGAGTGTGGGTCCCATCTTAAATTAAGATTTAAAAAGCTTTAATATTTATCATTATCAAATCCATTTCCAACAATCCTCCGTATGAATGTAAAATTGGCTTTACAACATGGAAATTAAAAAAAAATGTTATGAATATGCAGACTCTAGTTCAGTACATGAGAAAATATATTTCATCAGGTTAAGTAGCCTAGTGGCTTTTAACTTACCATAGCAAAATCTATCGGATTTACTTGGCTAATCAGTAGACTTGATGTGTTTGAACTGTCAGCTTTTCGTGTAAACCAAGACAATAGAATTCACAAAATATTTCTTCAAAACATAGTCGGTTCTCACGTTTGTGTTCATTTTGGCCTTGAAACACCTCTTGGTTTCGTGAGTATATTAGAGAATTCAGCCTTTAAAATCTCATAGAAGTGGCCCCCTTCTTACTCACATAGGTGATTTCTATAAAAAGTATCCTGCAATACTCCACTTGAACGTATTTCAAGATATAGAAATCATTAAAAGCGTAACTTATCCTGATTCTCGCTGCAGATGTGCACTGCCTCATCATAGGAATGGTTAGGAGTATATATCTCATCAATGCTTTATTAAGTACTACATAGTTTGGTTTGCCCATTGAACCTAGATCTTGGGATTTTCAGTCAACTAGGTTGGGTTTCCACTACGCGACTACTTTTAACAATAGGCTTTAAACCCATTCCCTTCGATGAACTTTCCACTTGTTCTCTTGTTAAACCTTTCGTAAGCGGATCCGCAATATTATCTTTTAACTTTACATAATCAATTGAGATAATTACATTTGAGAGCAATTATCTAACGGTATTATATCTTCGTCGTATATGGCGTGACTTACCATTATATAAATGAGTCTGTGCTCTTCCAATTGTTGATTGGCTATCACAATGTTTACATATAGCTGGCACAGGTTTTGACCAATTTGGAATATCCTCTAAGAAATTACGAAGCCACTCTACTTCTTCTCCAGCTTTGTCTAAAGCAATGAATTCTGATTCCATTGTTGACCTTGCAATACATGTGACACCCCCAAATCCGGGTACTTCAATTCCACGGGATTTGGTGTTCACTGTACAATTATCATCTATCTATCTACCCATAATAAATGCAAACCATGCAATAGATAGAAATAATAATAAATCTCCCCTTATGGGGTTACATCAACTACATAATAAATGCAATCCCAGGTTACTCCAACCTTAAACATCTGTGCGGAATCATAAATAATTAAGTCTTAAACAACATCATTAACTTAAGTCTAACATAAATACATCATCAAATAAAATAACAAGTCTTCAACACTTGCTAACTTTGCCCTTGCCTTTACTTAAGTGGAAGGTTCGTTTGGTTCTTTCGTTCTTAAGCGCAATGTTATTATTAAGCAAGAGTGAGCACTAATGCCCACAAGTATAATAATGAAATAACAAAGATAATAACATGCGAAGTGAATCAAAGACATCCGAATAAAAGCTCAACTTTTGAATCAAGAATGAATAACAAGAAACAAAAGAATTCCGAGGGTCATAAGACCTTGAACTATGTCCTAGGTTATCAAGGGTTGTACTTGAAACCTTTAATGGTCTATAAGACTATGGACCTTTTCTACTCGTACTTGGGGGATCAAGCCCTTAATACAACATCATGCACAATATCTTAACGCTTAACGCATAAGTAAATCCCTTTGCAGGTTGTTCATCTCATTTGACATTCGAGTCCGCACCAAAGAAAGTTTGGTTTGGATAATTCAATAAGGGTTCTAAAATTTAGAACGTTTCATCAACTATGGACTAGTCGAATCAATAAGGTTCACTAGTCTAACAAGATTCAACAATAATGATATTTAAATTGAATAATAATCTCAAGAAGTATACAATAGACAATTATTGTATAAGCTGAATCATGCTTTGAAAAGATAATCAATCTTTAATATAACATTTGAACTTGAATAATAATAATGATAATTTACTCGAGGTAAATAATAACTTGAACAAATAATGACAAGTAGGGTTAGGAAACTTGCCTGCAATGCGTGAAGCTAAACGATTACTACTTCCGTTCACCACAAATCCTACACACACATACCATATGTATTCACGACATTCATTAGTTACATTTTCACTTAATTATTTAATATAAACTCCACTTTATTTAACAAATCATTACCCTTCTAATTTAATTACTTAATTAAATTAGAATATTTTCATTCTCTTACTATTATTACACTCGAATAAATTATTTCATAATAATTTCCATCGAATATTTAATTTATTCCATAAACATCTCAATTAAAATATTTACTTTATTTTATAAATATTTTAATAATAATTTTCATCGAATATTTATTTTATTCCATAAATATCTCAATTAAAATATTTAATTTATTTTATAAATATTTTAATAATAATTTTCATCAAATATTTATTTTATTCCATAATATCTCAATTAAAATATTTAATTTATTTTATAAATATTTTCATAATAATTTTCATCGAATATTTATTTTATTCCATAAATATCTCAATTAAAATATTTAATTTATTTTATAAATATTTTAATAATAATTTTCATCGAATATTTTTTTAGGTTTATGAACCATCAATTTTGCTAGACACCCCCACACTCTTAAGTATTTATAGCAAGGTCTATGACCTTTCCATAATTCATAAGGTATTTTGTGAGTTTTCTTATGAGGCACTTTGTTAAGAATATAATTTGCAGAAAGCAAAGCTTCCCCCCACACATTCTGGGGTGCTCCAGAACTAGTTAACATAGCATTCAACATTTCTTTCAATGTTCGGTTCTTGCGTTCAGCAATACCGTTATATTGAGGTGAATAAGGAGCGGTAGTTTGGTGAATAATACCGTGAGTAGAGCAAATCTCTTCAAATGGTGATTCATATTCACCACCTCTATCGCTTCTTATTACTTTAATCTTTTTACTAAGTTGATTTTCAACTTCAATTTTATAAAGTTGAAACATTTCTATAGCCTCATCTTTGCTTCTTAACAAATATACATAACAATATCTTGTGCAATCATCAATAAAGTAATGAAATATTTTTTCCCACCTCTAGTTTGCATATATATTTTAAATCACATATATCGATTGTGAATTAAATCTAAAGGTTCGATTTTTCTTTCAACAGAATGAAAAGGTAATCTTGTCATTTTAGATTCCACACAAATTTCACATTTCTATTTTTTATTAATATCAAATTTAGGCAAGAATTCTAAATTAATTAATCTACGCATTGTATCATAATTAACATGTCCTAATCTAGCATGCCAAATATTTTAAGATTCCAACAAGTAAGTAGAAGAATTAAATTTATTAATATCAATAGACTTTGGTACAACAGTCATTACATTCATTTTAAAGAGCCCGTCAGACATATAGCCCTTTACTACAAACATATCATTCTTGGTAAGAACAAATTTATTAGACACAAACACCAACTTGAAGCCATTCTTGCTAAGCAGTGACCCAGACACTAGATTTTTACGGATATCTGGCACATGAAGCACTTCATTCAGAGTCAGTTCTTTGCCAGATGTCATTTTCAGTATAATCTTTCCACGTCCTTGAACCTTTGAACTTGAGGAGTTTTCCATGAAGTGTTGCTCATCATTTTCTACAGGTTTGTAGGTAGAAAACATCCATTTATTAAAGCAAATGTGGCGAGTAGCGCCAGTGTCCACCCACCATTATTTGGTGTTTCCTACCAAGTTCCATTCGGATACAACTGCAGAGAGATTAATATCTGAAATATTTTCAGATAGTTTTTCCAGTACTGTCACATTAGCTTGAGCCTTTTGTTCTTTCTTGAACTTCTTTGGCCTGCGACATTCATTTGATTTATGTCCTGGAGTGCCACAATTGAAGCACTTGTCATTGAATTTCATCTTGACTTTGAAATTAGAATTTCCTTCGCACTTCCTTTTGTTGTTGTTGTTTGGCCTTTGTTCTACCACATTTGCCTTTGATTCATATAAATTTTTCCCACTCTTCTTTTCAGATACTCGATTGTCCTCTTCAATCCTAAGTCGCACAATCAGTTCTTCAAGATTCATCTCTTTGCGTTTATGCTTAAGATAATTCTTAAAGTCTTTCCGTGATGGTGGAAGTTTCTCAATCATTGCAGCAACTTGGAATGAGTCACTTAATGACATTTCTTCAGCATGAATATCATGAAGAATTACTTGTAATTCTTTCACTTGAGTGATGACTGCTTTAGAATCTGCCAACTTATAGTTAAGAAATCTACCAACAATGAATTTTTTTCATGCCAGCATTTTCAGTTTTATATTTCTTGTCTAAAGATTCCCAAAGTTCTTTTGCATTTTGAATTGTACAATATACATTATATAATGTATTATCTAAACCATTCATCACATAGTTTCTGCAAAGGATATCCGCATATTTCCATGCGTCAACAGCTGCAACCTTTTCCTTGTCAATTTCTCCTTCAACAAGAATAGGACAGTCCTCATGCAGAAACCTTGCCAAGTTCAACGTGATGAGATAGAAGAGCATTTTTTGTTGCCAATGCTTGAAATCAGTTCCATTGAACCTTTCAGGCTTCTCTCCATGAGACATACTCACGGTAGGAATGGTACTAGTGGATGCCATTTCCGTAATACAAAGAAGACAATTATCAATAAGCGAAACAAATTTCGGTTTGTACAAGATGTAACAAATTTTGTTTACAAAGTTGTTTTGCAGAATATTCTATATGTTAACACAATAGTATATATTAAAGTGTAAACAAAATAAACTGTTGTATTAATTTTCAAAAATAACATAATATTATATTTAACTAACATGTAATATATGTAATATTTCTGTAATATATCTAATAACATAATACTTTATATTAACATGCATTAAATTTCCGAATACTATGTATTAAAATATAGACATGAATTAACATGCAAAGACAAAGTATGTTAATAATTTATGAGAATGTTATATATATAAAAAAAACTTATTTTCTGTTCATATAAAATAATATTGTAATTACAGAAAATATAAATTTGCTTTAAGTTTATATTCCGTAATATATAGTATTATTTAATATATATATATATATATATATATAATAAAACAGAATTATAAAATGTCAAATATAAACAAAATAAATCCGAGTCTTTTGAATTCACAAAGTCTCCTTAAAGCAAATTTATTCCCTCACTGGTGCTAAAGGATTAAATGAATAATTGCTTCCCAAGATAAAACGGATTTCAAGTTCTTAATTAGAAGCACTTCAAAATTAAGAACACATCGAACCCAATTTTATATTATGTACTGAACCGAACAGAAAACTAATAATGCATGCATGAAGTAACTGGTAATAAAAAGCTTACTGCACAATGTTTGTCTGTCAAACTTGCAGTTAACAAAATTTGCAGAAACAGGAAACAGAACTGCAGAAACGGGGAACGGAAACTATCTGTAGAAATGGGATATTTGTAGAGGGGAAGGAACGGGAAAAGCTTCTGTAGAACGGGACAGAAAGTATTTTATAGAACAGGAATGGAAAATATGTTGTCTTTCTTTTGCGCCCACATCGATTATTTATAGAATAATTGCGCGCGGTTAGTTTGGAATGTAAACCTTAGGCAAAACTACGTAGTATCATGATAGGTTGGGATATTACCGTTGGCATATAAACCGTAGGAAAAACTCCGTAGTATCATGATAATTATTTTAACAAAATCTGATAAAACATTAAATAAATTTTGTCCAAAAAATATATATCATGACCCATACCACTTAACCACGACCCTAACCCCGAGCTCGGGCCCGACCGACCGACGGACGGCGGCAAGTGATGGTATACAAGACGCGTGTGGGTTTCAACCATGCTTTGGCTAGGTCCTCTCCCTTCCACAAAAGTGGGGTGCCCCTTGGGGCCCTTCCCATTGAGCAAACAACCCATATATATGTTCTTCATTTTACCTCTAATGTCATATGTGGGACATTTGCAATTTACAACTTCAAGTAGGTGACTTTGGATTCAATTTTCTCATTCAATTCTTAATGGATTTGAACATATAAATATACCATGTTATACTCCTCGCGGAAGAGAACGCATTAGTGCATGGACTCGACATTTACAGAGTGTGGGTCCCATCTTAAATTAAGCTTTAAAAAGCTTTAATATTTATCATTATCAAATCCATTTCCAACAATCCCCCATATGAATGTAAAATTGGCTTTACAACATGGAAATTAAAAAAAATGTTATGAATATGCAGACTCTAGTTCAGTACATGAGAAAATATATTTCATCAGGTTAAGTAGCCTAGTGGCTTTTAACTTACCATAGCAAAATCTATCGGATTTACTTGGCTAATCAGCAGACTTGATGTGTTTGAATCATCACGTTTTTCGTGTAAACCAAGACAATAGAATTCACAAAATATTTCTTCAAAACATAGTTGGTTCTCACGTTTGTGTTCATTTTGGCCTTGAAACACCTCTTGGTTTCGTGAGTATATTAGAGAATTCAGCCTTTAAAATCTCATAGAAGTGGCCCCCTTCTTACTCACATAGGTGATTTCTATAAAAAGTATCCTGCAATACTCCACTTGAACGTATTTCAAGATATAGAAATCATTAAAAGCGTAACTTATCCTGATTCTCGCTGCAGATGTGCACTGCCTCATCATAGGAATGGTTAGGAGTATATATCTCATCAATTCTTTATTAAGTACTACATAGTTTGGTTTGCCCATTGAACCTAGATCTTGGGATTTTCAGTCAACTAGGTTGGGTTTCCACTATGACGACTCTTTAACAATAGGCTTTAAACCCATTCCCTTCGATGAACTTTCCACTTGTTCTCTTGTTAAACCTTTCGTAAGCGGATCCGAAATATTATCTTTTAACTTTACATAATCAATTGAGATAATTACATTTGAGAGCAATTATCTAACGGTATTATGTCTTCGTCGTATATGGCGTGACTTACCATTATATAAATGAGTCTGTGCTCTTCCAATTGTTGATTGGCTATCACAATGTATACATATAGCTGGCACAGGTTTTGACCAATTTGGAATATCCTCTAAGAAATTACGAAGCCACTCTGCTTCTTCTCCAGCTTTGTCTAAAGCAATGAATTTTGATTCCATTGTTGACCTTGCAATACATGTGACACCCCCAAATCCGGGTACTTCAATTCCACGGGATTTGGTGTTCACTGTACAAATATCATCTATCTATCTACCCATAATAAATGCAAACCATGCAATAAATAGAAATAATAATAAATCTCCCTTATGGGGTTACATCAACTACATAATAAATACAATCCCAAAGTTACTCTAACCTTAAAACATCCGTATGGAATCATAAATAATTAAGTCTTAAACAACATCATTAACTTAAGTCTAACATAAATACATCATCAAATAAAATAACAAGTCTTCAACACTTGCTAACTTTGCCCTTGCCTTTGCTAGTGGAAGGTTCGTCGGTTCTTTCGTTCTTAACTGCAATGTTATTATTAAGCAAGAGTGAGCACTAATGCCCACAAGTATAATAATGAAATAACAAAAGATAATAACATGCGAGTGAATCAAAGACATCTGAATAAAAGCTCAACTTTTGAATCAAGAATGAATAACAAGAAACAAAAGAATTCTGAGGGTCATAAGACCTTGAACTATGTCCTAGGTTATCAAGGGTTATACTTGAAACCTTTAACAATCATAAGACTATGGACCTTTCTACTCGTACTTAGGGGGATCAGCCCTTAGTACAACATCATGCATTAATATCTTAACGCTAACGCATAAGTAAATCCCTTTGCAGGGTTGTTCATCTCAGTTTGACATTCGAGTCCGCTCCAAAGAAAGTTTGGTTTGGATAATTCAATAAGGGTTCTAAAATTTAGAACGTTCATCAACTATGGACTAATCGAATCAATAAGGTTCACCAGTCTAACAAGATTCAACAATAATGATATTTAAATTGAATAATAATCTCAAGAAGTATACAATAGGACAATTATTGTATAACTGAATCATGCTTTGAAAAGATAATCAATCTTTAATAAAACATTTGAACTTGAATAATAATAATGATAATTTACTCGAGGTAAATAATAAACTTGAACAATAATGACAAAGTAGGGTTAGAAACTTGCCTCGTGCAAGTAGCTAAACGATTACTACTACGCTCACCACAAATCCTACACACATACCATATGTATTCACGACATTCATTAGTTACATTTTCACTTAATTATTTAATATAAACTCCACTTTATTTAACAAATCATTACCCTTCTAATTTAATTACTTAATTAAATTAGAATATTTTCATTCTCTTACTATTATTACACTCGAATAAATTATTTCATAATAATTTCCATCGAATATTTAATTTATTCCATAAACATCTCAATTAAAATATTTACTTTATTTTATAAATATTTTAATAATAATTTTCATCGAATATTTATTTTATTCCATAAATATCTCAATTAAAATATTTAATTTATTTTATAAATATTTTAATAATAATTTTCATCAAATATTTATTTTATTCCATAATATCTTAATTAAAATATTTAATTTATTTTATAAATATTTTCATAATAATTTTCATCGAATATTTATTTTATTCCATAAATATCTCAATTAAAATATTTAATTTATTTTATAAATATTTTAATAATAATTTTCATCGAATATTTTTTTTTTATTATTTATTGATTGATTTATTTATATATATTTTTTTCGTCACAGGTAGGGGGTAATGTAGTTTAGTGCAACGTCACGGGGGTGGGGTTACCTAAGCTCATTTTTTCTCGTTTTCATATTCTGCATTCATGAACATAACAAGGCCAAATTAGGCAAAAAATCAATCACACGTAAAATTATATATGAATATGGCCATAACTTCCAATTAGTTATTTTTACACTAATTTAGACTTACCCAATCATTGTAATACATATATAATCATTACTTAACCCATCTAGCATGATTTTTAACAAGTTACAACACATAATTTGCAAAATCAACACATTTACTTTCACTGTTCTTGATGTTCTTGAAGGTTTTGAAAATAAAACATGAAAATTGTCACTACGGATTCGTTATAACACCGAATCCGTTTATTTAAACTTTGGTATCTTCGTATCAACATGCATAATAATATACGAGTGTAAAATTTAGGGATAACATACGATCAATACATAAAATATCACGTATAAGGCCATAAGGCCAAAACCCATACTCTATAAATTTTTGAAATAGTAATTCATAGTATTATGAAACTGATGACATGATAATTCACATAATATATATATATATATATATATATATATATATATAATCAAATACGATTTGATACATCTTAACCCATATATAAACTCATAATCAAACACTTTCTCAATTACAGAGATTTTACAAAATGTATGAAAGCCATTTTTATAAAAACTAATGACATGAAATTTAGAATTTGGGAAGAGGAGATTACCCTGAGAATAAGTATAGATTAGTAGGGAATAATTTCTTCTCAACTCTTCTTCAATCAAAATTCTTTCTCAACACTTCTCAATCTCTCTCTGAAACTCTCTATGTTTCTACTTTTCTAGACTTAGGAAAAATGAAGAAAGAAAAGAAGATGTATGATATAATAAGAGAACTGACGCACTGAGTGGTCAGTTAACCCAATAATGGGTAACTGTTCTAACTCCCCATAGGGCCTTGTTTGGCTAGCAAAATAGATTTAAAAAAAACATTTAATTTAATAAAACTTTATCATATAGTTTAATTAATGTCACACTCCTTCATAAAATAAATCAATATCTTATTTGATTTATTTTAAATAAAATATAATAATTTCTCATAATTTCACATAGTCACATTATTAATTTTCTCATTAATAAATAATGTCAAATTATTAACTCTCTAATTAATAATTAAATTAATTAAATAACATCATGCTTAATTAAATATTTCATTTAATTCGATAAGCTCACATAATTACATATTTGAATAATAATTATTCTCTACATTAATTTAATAAATGTAACATATAATTAAATTAATCTACCACAATTGCATCAAATAATTATTTAATCCAATAATTAAATCATCAAAAATATTTATTTAATTCAATAAATATTAAAATTAATTTACAAAAATCTTGTTCGTCACATCTTTTCCTCCTTAAAAGGATTCTCGTCCCCGTAATCACGACTCAATAAATTGACCCGTTACATTCTCCCTCCTTACAAAGATTACATCCCCAGTAATCGCTTATACATAATTTAAGTAAATAAATGAGGGTAATTCTTCATCATATTCTCTCGAGTTCCCACGTAGCTTCTTCAAAGATTGTGGTTCCTCCAAATTACCTTAATGTAAGGTATAACTTTATTTTCGAGAACTTGTTCTTTTTACATGGCCGACAATTTGGACAGAATTTCTTCGTAAGATAAGTCTTTCTCAAAATGCAGGGTTCAGTATTCAATTACATGCTTGTAATCGGCTTTGTAGGGTCGTAATACGTAAACATGGAAGACGTTGTGGACATTCTCGAGTCTTTGGAGGTAAGGCTACCGCACACAACTTCTCCGATTCTTCTCAGTACTTTAAAGGGTCCAATGAATCTTGGGCTCAATTTCCCTTTCTTTTCAAACCTGATCTTCCCCTTCTAGGGCTCTACCTTCAAGAAAACATAACTACCTGATTCAAACTCGATATTTTTACGATGTGGATCAGCGTATTTCTTCTGTCGATCTTGAGCCGCTACCAGTCGTGCTCGGATCACTTTAACTATTTTCGCTGGTCTCATTGTACTAATTTCGCCCTAGCAATTGTCTTTCACCAACTTCATCCCAGTAAAGCGGAGTTCTGCACTTTCTGCCGTATAACACTTCGTAAGGCGGCATGCCTATACTAGCGTGGTAACTATTGTTGTAGCCGAACTCTACTAATGGTAGGTGACCATCCCAATTTCCTTTAAAGTCCATCACACAGGCTCTTAGCATATCTTCTAATGTCTGAATCGTTCTCTCACTCTGTCCATCTGTTTGAGGGTGGTAAGCTGTACTCATTCGCAATTGCATACCCATGCATTCCTGAAGACGTTTCCAGAAATTTGATGTGAAGCGCGGATCCCTATCTGAAACAATTGATACCGGAACTCCATGCCTCTAAACAATCTCTTTTATGTATAGCCTCGCCAACTGATCTAAGTT
Organism: Panax quinquefolius; assembly: GCA_020205615.1. Taxonomy (NCBI): domain Eukaryota; kingdom Viridiplantae; phylum Streptophyta; class Magnoliopsida; order Apiales; family Araliaceae; genus Panax; species Panax quinquefolius. Next base: position 78,361,028 of record CM035174.1, read on the forward strand.
GAATCTTATTTTGATCTGAAGGAAGTGTGCAAATTTCATCAGTTGGTCAACGATAACCCATACTGCGTCGTAGCCTTTCTGAGTCATCGGAAGGCCAACCACGAAGTCCATTGTAATATGTTCCCATTTCCACTCTGGGATCTCTAATGGTTGTAGCAATCCACTCGATCTCTGATGTTCCGCTTTCACTTTCTGACAGGTCAGACACTTGGCAACACATTCTGCAACATCACGCTTCAAATTCGGCCACCAGAAATGTTGTCTAAGATCTTGGTACATCTTGGTACTACCAGGGTGAATCGAATATCGTGAACTATGAGCCTCGCTTAAAATATCTTCCTTAATCTCTTGAATAAAGATCCAAATTCTATTATCAAATCTCAGTATTCATTCCTTATCCATCTTAAATCTTAGTTTGATTCCTTCAGATATCTTCTTTGTCACATTTTTACATTCTTCGTCCTGAAGCTGAGCCTCCTTAACTTTATCCAGTAGGGTTATACCAGATTGCATCTGAAATATTTTCTCATCAATCTCCATAGGATACTTCACTTCCAATTCCAGTTTCTCCATTTCGCAATTAGCTCGTCCCGAAGCGGTTAACATCATCAACTTCTCCCGACCCTTTCTACTTAAGGCATCTAAGAACTACATTCGCCTTACCCGGATGGTATAAAATCTCACGGTCGTAGTCCTTAATTAACTCCAACCACCTTCTTCGACGCTTATTCAAGTCCTTTCGTGAAAAATATATTTGAGACTCTTATGGTTCATATATATTTCACACTTCTCCCCGTGAGAGAGATAGTGCCTCCAAATTTTCAAAGCAAAAACAAGCGCAGTTTAACTCCAAGTCATGGGTCGGATATCCCTTCTCGTAATCCTTCAATTGTCGTGATGCATACGTTAATGACTTTGTTGCTTTGCAGACAAGACACAACCAAGTCCTTTATGCGATGCATCACTATAAACAACAAAATTTCTGTATCATCCGGAAGAGATAACACAGGGCCGTACTCAACCTCTTCTTCAATTCTTGAAAACTTTCCTCACACTTATCCGTCCAAACAAATTTCATGATTTTGAGTTAAATTCGATAACTGAGTTGCGATCTTGGAAAAGTCTTGTATGAACCTTCTATAATATCCCCGCCAATCCAAGAAAACTTCAGATTCGATGGCGCCCTCATTGATCCCGATTAATCACGGCCCGACTTTGGATGGATCTACCGAAATTTCGCTTTTTATCGATCATCACGCGCCCAAGAAATTGCACTCGTTCAATCCAAAATTCGCATTTCGAAAACTTGGCATACAACTTTTCCCTTCTCAATACTTCCAACGTTAATCTCAAATGCTCTTCGTGTTCTTCTTTGGTTTTCGAATAGACCAAAATGTCATCTATAAATACCACTACGAAACTTGTCCAAAATGGCTTGAACACACCATTCATTAGTCCCATAAATGCTACAGGAGCATTCGTAAGACCAAACGACATTACTAAAAATTCGTAGTGACCGTATCGTGTTCTGAACGCAGTCTTTGGTACATCCTCCGGCCTCACCTTCAATTGATGATAACCGCTTCTCAAGTCTATCTTGGAAAAGTATGTCGCTCCCTTCAATTGAACAAACATGTCATCGATCTTTGGTAATGGATATCTGTTCTTAATCGTGACCTTATTCAATTCTCTGTAGTCAATGCAGAGTCACATTGATCCATCCTTCTTTTTCACAAACAACACCGGCGCTCCCCACGACGATACGCTCGGTTGAATGTACTTCTTGTCCAACAATTCTTGTAGTTGTACCATTAATTCCTTCATCTCTACTGGTGCCATTCGATATGGTACCTTCGATATTGGAGTAGTTAGGCGCCAAATCGACATTTAAATCTACTCTCTATCTGGTGGAAGTCCTAGTAAATCGTCTGGAAATACGTCAACGAAGTCCCTCATAATCGGTATTTCTTCTACCTTCGGATTCTCTTTTCGACTGTCAACTATGTAAGCTAAGTATCCTACACAGCCTTGTCTTAACAACTTCCTGACTTGCATCATCGTCAGACAACTCACTTGTCTAGGCGACTTGCTACCATAAAACACAACCTTTGATGGAGTCATAAGGTTAATACGCTTCTTTTGGCAATCAATTATGTACCCCGTAATTGAATAACCATCCATTCCCAAAATAACATCAAATTCCCCAAGTCGAATAGGGATAAGATCTACGCTCATGATATTACCCTTAATATCCACTCTACGCTTCTTAAACACGCATACTTAACAGAATTATCTCCTATTCGCAATTTCTATATTCATGGGATATTTCAACTCATCCATAAGCAAATCTAAACTATTAGCAAAGTCTTCGGATATAAAGGAACAAGTAGCACCCGAATCAAATAAAACATAAGCATTAATTTCATTGATCGGAATGATACCTGACACCACATCATGAGACTGCACTGCATCCTGAACTGTCATGTTGAATGTTCTGGCGGTCGGTCGGTTGGTTGCAGTTGGTCCTGTGATAGTCAGAGTGCTTCCACCGTTGTTTCCTCTATTCCCTCCTGATCCTGTTCCTCCAGATCCCTTCTTAGGACAATCCCTTGCAAGATGATCCTTTGAGCCACAAGTGAAGCATGCACCCTTCTTTGGTTTAGAACAGTTAGGTGCTATGTGGCCTTCCTGACCACAATTGTAGCATACTCGTTTTCCCTTCATGCAAACTCCCAGATGAGCTTTTCCACAGGTTGAGCACGCTTCAATCTTCTTCTTTTGCCCTCCTTGTTGACTTCCAGATGACGAGTTATTGGACCACTTTCTCTTCTGATTATTATTACCTCCCGTGCTACTTCCACCAGTCTTGTTAATTCCTTCATTTTCACTCTTTTTCTTCTTCTGATCCTGATTATATTTAGATATCTTGATCGCTTCCACCTTCAAATGAGTATGGCCTTTCTAATGATCCAAAGAAAAGTGTTCAATTGGAACATTGACACCTTGCTATACAACTGTGGCTTGATCCCCCGTCAAACGTCTTGCCTTTCTCTCGTCAAGATGCACTTGATATGTGGCGAACCTAGCCAATTCGTTGAACCTTGCGCATAATCTGCTACTGAACATATTCCCTGCTTCAACTCCAAAACCGAACTTCCATTTGGTTTTGCGAACTAGTCGGAAAATACATCTCAAAAACATCTCCTTAAATCTCTCCCTGTGTTATTACATCTTCTCCTCCCAGTACTTTGTTTGCTTCGCCACCAATAGTCGGCTTTAGACTTCAAAGCATGAATGTCGATATGCTTTGTCTTCTGGTCTTTCCCTTACTCGCGACGTCAAACACCTTCTCCATCTCCATAACCCATGTTTGAGCTTGATTGGGTTCATAGAACCTTTAAACTCGCGCATCCCACCGCTTTGAAATCCTTGAACGTGGTGTTTGGTGGGGCTTGTGGTTGATTGTTAATTGCTCCAACCAAGATTTTCATCAATCCGAACGGGTCGACATTGGTGGTGTTTTGTTTTATTTGTTGACCCTTCCTGGGCTGGTCGACGATTTGGTCGTCTTCTTGGCGGCATTTTTCTATTAAATAAACGCTTTATTAGAACTTTATTTATTTCTCTTAATAGTTAAGGCATTACTCAATAATTTAACATATCACTTAACACATCATCTCAAACAACTTGATATATTTGCATTCAAATCAAAGTTTTAACATTAAACGATAAAGATAACCGCTATTTACATCAACTATCACGGAATAAAGAATCCACAGATTTAAAACATTCAAATATTCTTTCGCTCATAAACACGCCGAATTTTATATATAAAAACTAATTAAGTCTTTCACATAATTAAACAAATTCTATCACTGTCTGTCAAGGCGTTGGATAGCCTTGCTACGTTCCTCCTCCATGATGCGGCACATCGTTCTACGATCTAGCATATATGATGGTAGATCCTCAAACTGGATTGGATACTTCCTAACTCGATCTTGGACCACCTTCATTGCATTTTGTAGTGTAGAGTATGTCTCCTCAAGTTTAGCCTTCTTCGCATGGCAATCATCTTCTGCATGATCAGCACGGCGTGACTCTCGTACCCAGCCCTCCTCTGCTATAGCAAGCCTCTTTGAGGTCTCCTTCAGATCCTTCTTTAACTTCTCTATTTCTACGGACTTATCCTCTGGTCCGACCTTCTTCGTGAACTGCAGATCCCACTCCACGTTTCCTAAAGCGTGTGTGAAGAGTCACAATCTCTCTATCCTTCTACTCAATAGTAATCTGGCACGACTAACCACCGCTTCAACAAATCCCGAACAAAGATCCTGCGCAACTCCACGTTACGATCATAGAGTGCGCCACACATCTGCATCAATGGAGTTGGTGGGAACTCCTCTTCTTCTCTTCTTCTTCCTCTTCCTCAAGATCCTCCTATGGATCAGTCTCCGGCTCATGCTCCTGACCAACGACAGTGATCATCGCAGATGACTCTCTCTGTACAAGCTATTCCCTAACGACATGAATGTCTCGGGGCTCCTCCTCTATAGGTAATCGGGGTTCCTCCTCCCCAGCTCGACTAGCTCCTCAAATATCCAACATCCTGACAACAAAATTTTAAGTTTTAGTTACTAATCCGTGCTAGCGAACACATAGATTAACACATAAGCACATAAAGTCTTTTATTATCTTTAATGAATTTAGAAATTCATTTCTTAGAACTCGATAAGAGTTTACCACTACTATGTTCTCGATCTCCTACAAGGCTACTACCTAAGGTTGTTCCCGGTTGTTCCCCCCACCTAAGGTTCATAACCTTGACTTTGATACTAACTTGTGACACCCCCAATCCAGGTACTTCAATTCCACGGGATTTGGTGTTCATCAGATAAATATCATCTATCTATCTACCCATAATAAATGCAAACCATACAATAGATAGAAATAATAATAAATCTCCCCTTATGGGGTTACATCAACTACATAATAAATACAATCCCAGGTTACTCTAACCTTAAACATCTGTGCAGAATCATAAACAATTAAGTCTTAAACAATATCATTAACTTAAGTCTAACATAAATACATCATCAAATAAAATAACAAGTCTTCAACACTTGCTAACTTTGCCCTTGCCTTTACTAGTGGAAGGTTCGTCGGTTCTTTCGTTCTTAACTGCAATGTTATTATTAAGCAAGAGTGAACACTAATGCCCACAAGTATAATAATGAAATAACAGTATAATAACATGCGAGTGAATCAAAGACATCTGAATAAAAGCTCAACTTTTGAATCAAGAATGAATAACAAGAAACAAAAGAATTCTGAGGGTCATAAGACCTTGAACTATGTCCTAGGTTATCAAGGGTTGTACTTGAAACCTTTAACAGTCATAAGACTATGGACCTTTCTACTGTGACTTAGGGGGATCGCCCTTAATACAATATGTGCACAATATCTTAACGCTAACGCATAAGTAAATCCCTTTGCAGGGTTGTTCATCTCAGTTTGACATTCGAGTCCGCACCAAAGAAAGTTTGGTTTGGATAATTCAATAAGGGTTCTAAAATTTAGAACGTTCATCAACTATGGACTAGTCGAATCAATAAGGTTCACTAGTCTAACAAGATTCAACAATAATGATATTTAAATTGAATAATAATCTCAAGAAGTATACAATAGGACAATTATTGTATAACTGAATCATGCTTTGAAAAGATAATCAATCTTTAATATAACATTTGAACTTGAATAATAATAATGATAATTTACTCGAGGTAAATAATAACTTGAACAATAATGACAAGTAGGGTTAGGAAACTTGCCTCGTGCGTAGGCTAAACGATTACTACTTCCGTTCACCACAAATCCTACATAGTTACATTTTCACTTAATTATTTAATATAAACTCCACTTTATTTAACAAATCATTACCCTTCTAATTTAATTACTTAATTAAATTAGAATATTTTCATTCTCTTCTTATTATTACACTTTAATAAATTATTTCATAATAATTTCCATCGAATATTTAATTTATTCCATAAACATCTCAATTAAAATATTTACTTTATTTTATAAATATTTTAATAATAATTTTCATCGAATATTTATTTTATTCCATAAATATCTCAATTAAAATATTTAATTTATTTTATAAATATTTTAATAATAATTTTCATCAAATATTTATTTTATTCCATAATATCTCAATTAAAATATTTAATTTATTTTATAAATATTTTCATAATAATTTTCATCGAATATTTATTTTATTCCATAAATATCTCAATTAAAATATTTAATTTATTTTATAAATATTTTAATAATAATTTTCATCGAATATTTTTTTAGGTTTATGAACCATCAATTTTCTTTAGACACCCCACACTCTTAAGTATTTATAGCAAGGTCATGACCTTTCCATAATTCATAAGGTATTTTGTGAGTTTTCTTATGAGGCACTTTGTTAAGAATATAATTTGCGAGAAAGCAAAGCTTCCCCCCACACATTACAGGGTGCTCGAACTAGTTAACATAGCATTCAACATTTCTTTCAATGTTTAGGTTCTTGCGTTCAAAGAATCTGCAGTTATATTGAGGTGAATAAGGAGCGGTAGTTTGGTGAATAATCTAGTGAGTAGAGAGCAAATCTCTTCAAATGGTGATTCATATTCACCACCTCTATCACTTCTTATTACTTTAATCTCTTTTGCTAAGTTGATTTTCAACTTCAATTTTATAAAGTTGAAACATTTCTATAGCCTCATCTTTGCTTCTTAACAAATATACATAACAATATCTTGTAATCATCAATAAAGTAATGAAATATTTTTCCCACCTCTAGTTTGCACATATTTTAAATCACATATATCAGTGTGAATTAAATCTAAAGGTTCAGTTTTTCTTTCAACAGAATGAAAAGGTAATCTTGTCATTTTAGATTCCACACAAATTTCACATTTCTATTTTTTATTAATATCAAATTTAGGCAAGAATTCTAAATTAATTAATCTACGCATTGTATCATAATTAACATGTCCTAATCTAGCATGCCAAATATTTTAAGATTCCAACAAGTAAGTAGAAGAATTAAATTTATTAATATCAATAGACTTTGGTACAATGATCATTACATTCATTTTAAAGAGCCGCCGTATTATATAGCCCTTTACTACAAACATATCATTCTTGGTAAGAACAAATTTATTAGACACAAACACCAACTTGAAGCCATTCTTGCTAGCAAAGTGACCCGGACACTAGATTTTTACGGATATCCTCGGCACATGAAGCACTTCATTCGTCAGAGTTCTTTTGCGGATGTCATTTTCAAGTATAATCTTTCCCGTCCTTGAACCTTTGAACTTGAGGAGTTTTCCATGAAGTGTTGCTCATCATTTTCTACAGGTTTGTAGGTAGAAAACATCCATTTATTAAAGCAAATGTGGCGAGTAGCGCCAGTGTCCACCCACCATTATTTGGTGTTTCTACCAAGTTCCATTCGGATACAATCATAGAGAGATTAATATCTCGAAATATTTGAGATAGTTTTTCAAAGATCTTGTCACATTAGCTTGAGCCTTTTGTTCTTTCTTGAACTTCTTTGGCCTGCGACATTCATTTGATTTATGTCCTGGAGTGCCACAATTGAAGCACTTGTCATTGAATTTCATCTTGACTTTGAAATTAGAATTTCCTTCGCACTTCCTTTTGTTGTTGTTGTTTGGCCTTTGTTTGTTCTACCACATTTGCCTTTGATTCATATAAATTTTTCCCACTCTTCTTTTCAGATACTCGATTGTCCTCTTCAATCCTAAGTCGCACAATCAGTTCTTCAAGATTCATCTCTTTGCGTTTATGCTTAAGATAATTCTTAAAGTCTTTCCGTGATGGTGGAAGTTTCTCAATCATTGCAGCAACTTGGAATGAGTCACTTAATGACATTTCTTCAGCATGAATATCATGAAGAATTACTTGTAATTCTTTCACTTGAGTGATGACTGCTTTAGAATCTGCCAACTTATAGTTAAGAAATCTACCAACAATGAATTTTTTTCATGCCAGCATTTTCAGTTTTATATTTCTTGTCTAAAGATTCCCAAAGTTCTTTTGCATTTTGAATTGTACAATATACATTATATAATGTATTATCTAAACCATTCATCACATAGTTTCTGCAAAGGATATCCGCATATTTCCATGCGTCAACAGCTGCAACCTTTTCCTTGTCAATTTCTCCTTCAACAAGAATAGGACAGTCCTCATGCAGAAACCTTGCCAAGTTCAACGTGATGAGATAGAAGAGCATTTTTTGTTGCCAATGCTTGAAATCAGTTCCATTGAACCTTTCAGGCTTCTCTCCATGAGACATACTCACGGTAGGAATGGTACTAGTGGATGCCATTTCTGTAATACAAAGAAGACAATTATCAATAAACAGAAACAAATTTCAGTTTGTACAAGATGTAACAAATTTTGTTTACAAAGTTGTTTTGCAGAATATTCTATATGTTAACACAATAGTATATATTAAAGTGTAAACAAAATAAACTGTTGTATTAATTTTCAAAAATAACATAATATTATATTTAACTAACATGTAATATATGTAATATTTACGTAATATATCTAATAACATAATACTTTATATTAACATGCATTAAATTTCCGTAATACTATGTGTATTAAAATATAGACATGAATTAACATGCAAAAGCATGTATGTTAATAATTTATGAGAATGTTATATATATACAAAAACTTATTTTACATTCATATAAAATAATATTGTAATTCTGAGAAAATATAAATTTGCTTTAAGTTTATATTAGTAATATATAGTATTATTTAATATATATATATATATATATATATATATATATAATAAAATGTAATTATAAAATGTCAAATATAAACAAAATAAATCCAAAGTCTTTTGAATTCACAAAGTCTCCTTAAAGCAAATTTATTCCTCATTTGGTGCTAAAGGATTAAATGAATAATTGCTTCCCAAGATAAAAGGATTTCAAGTTCTTAATTGAAGCACTTCAAAATTAAGAACACATCGAACCCAATTTTATATTATGTATTGAACCAACGAGAAAACTAATAATGCATGCATGAAGTGGCGGTAATAAAAAGCTTACTGCACAATGTTTGTCTGTCAAACTTGCAGTTAAAAAAATTTGCAGAAAACAGAAACCAGAATGCAGAAACGGGGAACGAAACTATCTTGTAGAAATGGGATATTTGTAGAGGGGAAGGAACGGGAAAAGCTTCTGTAGAACGGGACAGAAAGTATTTTATAGAACAGGAATGGAAAATATGTTGTCTTTCTTTTGCGCCCACATCGATTATTTATAGAATAATTGCGCGCGGTTAGTTTGGAATGTAAACCTTAGGCAAAACTACGTAGTATCATGATAGGTTGGGATATTATGGTTGGCATATAAAACCGTAGGAAAAAAACTCAGTAGTATCATGATAATTATTTTAACAAAATCGATAAAACATTAAATAAATTTTGTCCAAAAAATATATATCATGACCCGCCCACGAACCACGACCCTAACCCCGAGCCTGGCCCGACCGACCGGACGGCGGCAGCGGTGGCGGCGCACGCGTGTGGGTTTCAACCATGCTTTGGCTAGGTCCTCTCCCTTCCACAAAAGTGGGGTGCCCCTTGGGGCCCTTCCCATTGAGCAAACAACCCATATATATGTTCTTCATTTTACCTCTAATGTCATATGTGGGACATTTGCAATTTACAACTTCAAGTAGGTGACTTTGGATTCAATTTTCTCATTCAATTCTTAATGGATTTGAACATATAAATATACCATGTTATACTCCTCGCGGAAGAGAACGCATTAGTGCATGGACTCGACATTTACAGAGTGTGGGTCCCATCTTAAATTAAGCTTTAAAAAGCTTTAATATTTATCATTATCAAATCCATTTCCAACAATCCCCCATATGAATGTAAAATTGGCTTTACAACATGGAAATTAAAAAAAATGTTATGAATATGCAGACTCTAGTTCAGTACATGAGAAAATATATTTCATCAGGTTAAGTAGCCTAGTGGCTTTTAACTTACCATAGCAAAATCTATCGGTTACTTACTTGTCTAATCGCCAGACTTGATGTGTTTGAACTATCGACTTTTTTTCGTGTAAACCAAGACAATAGAATTCACAAAATATTTCTTCAAAACATAGTTGGTTCTCACGTTTGTGTTCATTTTGGCCTTGAAACACCTCTTGGTTTCGTGAGTATATTAGAGAATTCACCTTTAAAATCTCATAGAAGTGGCCCCTTCTTACTCACATAGGTGATTTCTATAAAAAGTATCCCCGCAATACTCCACTTGAACGTATTTCAAGATATAGAAATCATTAAAAGCGTAACTTATCCCGATTTCACGCCGCAGATGTGCCTTTGCCTCATCATAGGAATGGTTAGGAGTATATATCTCATCAATTCTTTATTAAGTACTACATAGTTTGGTTTGCCCATTGAACCTAGATCTTGGGATTTTCAAATAACTAGGTTGGGTTTTCACTATGACGACTCTTTAACAATAGGCTTTAAACCCATTCCTTGATGAACTTTCCACTTGTTCTCTTGTTAAACCTTTAAGTAGCGGATCCGAAATATTATCTTTTAACTTTACATAATCAATTGAGATAATTACATTTGAGAGCAATTATCTAGCGGTATTATGTCTTCGTCAGATATATGGCGTGACTTACCATTATATAAATGAAGTCGTGCTCTTCCAATTGTTGATTGGCTATCACAATGTATACATATATAGGCATGTGGGTTTTGACCAATTTGGAATATCCTCTAAGAAATTACGAAGCCACTCTGCTTCTTCTCCAGCTTTGTCTAAAGCAATGAATTTTGATTCCATTGTTGACCTTGCAATACATGTGACACCCCCAAATCCGGGTACTTCAATTCCACGGGATTTGGTGTTCACTGTACAAATATCATCTATCTATCTACCCATAATAAATGCAAACCATGCAATAAATAGAAATAATAATAAATCTCCCCTTATGGGGTTACATCAACTACATAATAAATACAATCCCAGGTTACTCTAACCTTAAACATCTGTGCGGAATCATAAATAATTAAGTCTTAAACAACATCATTAACTTAAGTCTAACATAAATACATCATCAAATAAAATAACAAGTCTTCAACACTTGCTAACTTTGCCCTTGCCTTTACTAGTGGAAGGTTCGTCGGTTCTTTCGTTCTTAACTGCAATGTTATTATTAAGCAAGAGTGAGCACTAATGCCCACAAGTATAATAATGAAATAACAGTATAATAACATGCGAGTGAATCAAAGACATCTGAATAAAAGCTCAACTTTTGAATCAAGAATGAATAACAAGAAACAAAAGAATTCTGAGGGTCATAAGACCTTGAACTATGTCCTAGGTTATCAAGGGTTATACTTGAAACCTTTAACAATCATAAGACTATGGACCTTTCTACTCTCGACTTAGGGGGATCACCCTTAGTACAACATGCATGCACAATATCTTAACGCTACGCGATAAGTAAATCCCTTTGCAGGTTGTTCATCTCGGTTTGACATTCGAGTCCGCGCCAAAGAAAGTTTGGTTTGGATAATTCAATAAGGGTTCTAAAATTTAGAGCGTTCATCAACTATGGACTAATCGAATCAATAAGGTTCACTAGTCTAACAAGATTCAACAATAATGATATTTAAATTGAATAATAATCTCAAGAAGTATCTGATAGGACAATTATTGTATAAGCTGAATCATGCTTTGAAAAGATAATCAATCTTTAATAAAACATTTGAACTTGAATAATAATAATGATAATTTACTCGAGGTAAATAATAAACTTGAACAATAATGACAAGTAGGGTTAGGAAACTTGCCTAAATCGCGTAGGCTAAGCGATTACTACTTACATTCACCACAAATCCTACACACATACCATATGTATTCACGACATTCATTAGTTACATTTTCACTTAATTATTTAATATAAACTCCACTTTATTTAACAAATCATTACCCTTCTAATTTAATTACTTAATTAAATTAGAATATTTTCATTCTCTTCTTATTATTACACTCGAATAAATTATTTCATAATAATTTCCATCGAATATTTAATTTATTCCATAAACATCTCAATTAAAATATTTACTTTATTTTATAAATATTTTAATAATAATTTTCATCGAATATTTATTTTATTCCATAAATATCTCAATTAAAATATTTAATTTATTTTATAAATATTTTAATAATAATTTTCATCAAATATTTATTTTATTCCATAATATCTTAATTAAAATATTTAATTTATTTTATAAATATTTTCATAATAATTTTCATCGAATATTTATTTTATTCCATAAATATCTCAATTAAAATATTTAATTTATTTTATAAATATTTTAATAATAATTTTTTCATCGAATATTTTTTTTTTTATTATTTATTGATTGATTTATTTATATATATTTTTTTTCGATGTTTAAGTAGGGGTAATGTAGTTTAGTAGCATGCTTTCAGGGGTGGGGTTACCCAAGCTCATTTTCTCATTAGTCTGCGATTTCGATTCATGAACATAACAAGGCCAAATTAGGCAAAAAAAAATCAATCACACGTAAAATTATACATGAATATGGCCATAACTTCCAATTAGTTATTTTTTTTGCAATTTAGACTTACCCAATCATTGTAATACATATATAATCATTACTTAACCCATCTAGCATGATTTTTAACAAGTTACAACACATAATTTGCAAAATCAACACATTTACTTTCACTGTTCTTGATGTTCTTGAAGGTTTTGAAAATAAAACATGAAAATTGTCACTACGGATTCGTTATAACACCGAATCCGTTTATTTAAACTTTGGTCTCTTCGTATCAACATGCATAATAATATACGAGTGTAAAATTTAGGGATAACATACGATCAATACATAAAATATCACGTATAAGGCCATAAGGCCAAAACCCATACTCTATAAATTTTTGAAATAGCAATTCATAGTATTATGACATGATAATTCATGATATATATATATATATATATATATATATATATAATCAAATACGATTTGATACATCTTAACCCATATATAAACTCATAATCAAACACTTTCTCAATTACAGAGATTTTACAAAATGTATGAAAGCCATTTTTATAAAAACTAATGACGTGAAATTTAGAATTTGGGAAGAGGAGATTACCCTGAGAATAAGTATAGATTAGTAGGGAATAATTTCTTCTCAACTCTTCTTCAATCAAAATTCTTTCTCAACACTTCTCAATCTCTCTCTGAAACTCTCTATGTTTCTACTTTTCTAGACTTAGGAAAAATGAAGAAAGAAAAGAAGACGTATGATATAATAAGAAGGCGGCGATTGAGTGGTCAGTTAACCCAATAATGGGTAACTATTCCAACTCCCCATAGGGCCTTGTTTGGCTAGCAAAATAGATTTAAAAAAACATTTAATTTAATAAAACTTTATCATATAGTTTAATTAATGTCACACTCCTTCATAAAATAAATCAATATCTTATTTGATTTATTTTAAATAAAATATAATAATTTCTCATAATTTCACATAGTCACATTATTAATTTTCTCATTAATAAATAATGTCAAATTATTAACTCTCTAATTAATAATTAAATTAATTAAATAACATCATGCTTAATTAAATATTTCATTTAATTCGATAAGCTCACATAATTACATATTTGAATAATAATTATTCTCTACATTAATTTAATAAATGTAAACATATAATTAAATTAATCTACCACAATGCATCAAATAATTATTTAATCCAATAATTAAATCATCAAAAATATTTATTTAATTCAATAAATATTAAAATTAATTTACAAAAATCTTGTTAAATCACATCTTTCCTCCCTTAAAAGGATTTGTCCCCGAATCACGACTCAATAAATTCGGCAGTTACATTCTCCCCCCTTACAAAGATTACATCCCCGAGAATCGGTTACACATAATTTAAGTAAATAAATGAGGGTAATTCTTCATCATATTCTCTTGAGTTCCCCGTAGCTTCTTCAAAGTTGTGGTTCCTCCAAATTACCTTAACAGAAGGTATAACTTTATTTCTGAGAACTTGTTCTTTACGGTCGACAATTTGGACAGGAATTTCTTCGTAAGATAAGTCTTTCTCAAAATGCAGGGGTTCGTATTCAATTACATGCTTGTAATCGACTTTTGTAGGGTCGTGTCTGAAACATGGAAGACGTTGTGGACATTCTCGAGTGCTGGAGGTAAGGCTACCTCGTACACAACTTCTCCGATTCTTCTCAGTACTTTAAAGGGTCCAATGAATCTTGGGCTCAATTTCCCTTTCTTTTCAAACCTGATCTTCCCCTTCTAGGGCTCTACCTTCAAGAAAACATAACTACCTGATTCAAACTCGATATTTTTACGATGTGGATCAGCGTATTTCTTCTGTCGATCTTGAGCGCTACGGTCGTGCTCGGATCACTTTAACTATTTGTCGTCTCATTGTACCAATTCTGGCCCTAGCAATTGTCTTTCACCAACTTCATCCCAGTAAAGCGGAGTTCTGCACTTTCTGCCGTATAACGCTTCGTAAGGCGGCATGCCTATACTAGCGTGGTAACTGTTGTAGTCGAACTCTACTAATGGTAGGTGATCATCCCAATTTCCTTTAAAGTCCATCACACGCTCTTAGCATATCTTCTAATGTTGAATCGTTCTCTCTCCTCCATCCATCTGTTTGAGGGTGGTAAGTCATACTCATTCGCAATTGCGTACCCATGCATTCTGAAGAGCGTTTCGGAAATTTGATGTGAAGCGCGGATCCCTATCTGAAACAATTGATCTGGGAACTCCGTGCCTCTAAACAATCTCTTTTATGTATAGCCTGCTTGGTGATCTAAGTTGAATCTTATTTTGATTGGAAGGAAGTGTGCAAATTTCATCGATCGGTCGGCGATAACCCATCTTTGCGTCGTAGCCTTTACGAGTCGTCGGAAGGCCAACCACGAAGTCCATTGTAATATGTTCCCATTTCCATTCTGGGATCTCTAATGGTTGTAGCAATCCACTCGATCTCGATGTTTCGCTTTACTTTTCGGCAGGTCGGACACTTGGCAACACATTACGCAACATCACGTTTCAAATTCGACCACCGAAATGTTGTCGAAGATCTTGATACATCTTTGTACTACGGGTGAATCGAATATCTGAACTATGAGCCTCGCTAAAATTTCTTCCTTAATTTCTTGTCTTGGTGGAATCCAAATTCTATTATCAAATCTCGGTATTCCTTCCTTATCCATCTTAAATCTTGGTTTGGTTCCTTGGATATCTTCTTTGTCACCTTTTTACATTCTTCGTCTGGTGAGCCTCCTTTACTTTATCCAAGAGGGTTATACCAGATTGCATCTGAAATATTTTCTCATCAATCTCCATAGGATACTTCACTTCCAACTCCAGTTTCTCCATTTACGTAATTAGCTCCTCTGAGCGATTAACATCATCAATTTCTCCGACCCTTTCTACTTAAGGCATCAAGCAACCACATTTCGCTTTCCCGGATGGTATAAAATCTCACGGTCGTAATCCTTAATTAATTCCAACCATCTTCTTTGGCGCTTATTCAAGTCCTTCACGTGTAAAATATATTTTGAGACTCTTGTGGTTCGTATATATTTCACACTTCTCCCCGTAGAGATAGTGCCTCCAAATTTTCAAAGCAAAAACAAGCTGCGGCTAACTCCAAGTCATGGGTGGATAACCCTTCTCGTAATCCTTCAATTGTCGTGATGCATACACATAATGACTTTTCTTAGTTTTGCATCAAGACTGACCAAGTCCTTTATGCGATGCATCACTATAAACAACAAAATTTCACGTATATCCTCGGAAGAGATAGATAACGGGGTAGTACTCAACCTCTTCTTCAATTCTTGAAAACTTTCCTCACACTTATCCGTCAAACAAATTTCCTGACTTTTCGAGTTAAATTCGTTAACGGAGTTGCGATCTTGGAAAAGTCTTGTATGAACCTTCTATAATATCCTGCCAATCCAAGAAAACTTCGTACTTCCGATGGCGTCCTCGGCTGATCCCAGTTAATCACGGCTTCGACTTTGGATGGATCTACCAAAATTCTGTTTTTATCGATCACGTGCCCAAGAAATTGCACTCGTTCAATCCAAAATTCGCATTTCGAAAACTTGGCATACAACTTTTCCCTTCTCAATACTTCCAACGTTAATCTCAAATGCTCTTCGTGTTCTTCTTTGGTTTTCGAATAGACCAAAATGTCATCTATAAATACCACTACGGAACTTGTCCAAAATGGCTTGAACACACCATTCATTAGTCCCATAAATGCTACAAGAGCATTCGTAAGACCAAACGACATTACTAAAAATTTCGTAGTGTAGTATCGTGTTGTTCGAACGCAGGTCTTTGGTACATCCTCGGCCTCACCTTCAATTGATGATAACCGCTTCTCAAGTCTATCTTGGAAAAGTATCTCGCTCCTTCAATTGATCAAACATGTCGTCGATCTTTGGTAATGGATATCTGTTCTTAATCGTGACCTTATTCAGATTCTTTGTAGTCGATGCAGAGTCGCATCGATCCATCCTTCTTTTTCACAAACAACACCGGCGCTCCCCACGACGATACGCTTGGTTGAATGTACTTCTTGTCCAACAATTCTTGTAGTTGTACCATTAATTCCTTCATCTCTCTTGGTGCCATTCGGTATGGTGCCTTCGATATTGGAGCGATTAGGGCGCCAAATCGATTCTGAAATCTACCTCTCTATCGGTGGAAGTCCTAGTAAATAAATGCGGAAATCGTCGACAAAGTCCCTCATAATCGGTATTTCTTCTACCTTGGATTCTCTTTTTCATTTATCGACTATGTAAGCTAAGTATCCTACATGACCTTGTCTTAACAACTACGACTTGCATCATCGTCGCCGACAACTCACTTGTCTCAGGCGACTTCTACCATAAAAACTGACCTTTGATGGAGTCATAAGGTTAATACGCTTCTTTTGGCAATCAATTACTGACCCCGTAATTGAATAACGATCCATTCCCAAAATAACATCAAATTCCCAAGTCGAATAGGGATAAGATCTACGTTCATGATATTACCCTTAATATCCACTCTACGGTTCTTAAACACGTACTTAATGAGGAATTATTTCTCTATTCACAATTTCTATATTCATGGGATATTTCAACTCATCCATAAGCAAATCTAAGTTATTAGCAAAGTCTTTGGATATAAATGAACAAGTAGCACCGAATCAAATAAAACATAAGCATTAACTTTATTGATCGGAATGATACGACACCACATCATGAGGCTGCTTTGCATCTGACTGCTGTCGTATTGAATGTTACGGCGGTCGGTCGGTTGGTTGCGATTGGTCTGTGATAGTCGAGTGCTTCCACCATTATTTCCTCTATTCCTCCCGATCCTGTTCCTCCGAGATCCTTCTTAGGACAATCCCTTGCAAGATGATCCTTTGAGCCACAAGTGAAGCATGCACCCTTCTTTGGTTTAGAAACGGTTAGGTGCTTTATGTGGCCTTCGACCACAATTGTAGCATACTCGTTTTCCCTTCATGCAAACTCCCGGATGAGCTTTTCCACAGGTTGAGCACGCTTGATCTTCTTCTTTTGCCCTCCTTGTTGACTTCCGGATGACGAGTTATTGGACCACTTTCTTCGATTTATTATTACCTCCGTGCTACTTCCGCGGTCTTGTTAATTCCTTCATTTTCACTCTTTTTCTTCTTTCGATCCACGATTATATTTAGATCGCGCATCGCTTCCACCTTGGTAGTATGGCCTTCTCTAACACTCCGGCAAAAGTGTTCAATTGGAACATTGACACCTTCTTTATACAACTGAGGGCAGGTCCTCGTCGAAAATCTTGCCTTTTCTCTCGTCGGTATGCACTTGATATGTGGCGAACCTAGCCAATTCGTTGAACCTTGCCGCATAATCTGCTACGAACATATTCCCCTGTTTCAACTCCAAAAACTGAACTTCCATTTGGTTTTGCGAACTAGTCGGAAAATACATCTCAAAAAACATCTCCTTAAATCTCTCCCAGGTTATTACATCTTCTCCTCCCCGTACTTTGTTTGCCTGCCACCAATAGCTGGCTTTAGACTTCAGCATGAATGTTGCATATGCGGTCTTCTGGTCTTTCCTTACTCTGGCGACGTCAAACACCTTCTCCATCTCCATAACCCATGTTTGAGCTTGATTGGGTTCATAGAACCTTTAAACTCTGGCGGTCCACCGCCTTGAAATCCTTGAGCGTGGTGTTTGGTGGGGCTTCATGGTTGATTGTTAATTGCTCCGACCGATAAATTCACCATCTGCTTTGAGCGAATTGACATTGGTGGTGTTTTTGTTTTTATTTGTTGACCCTTCACGGGGTTTGGTGACGATTTGGTAAATCTTCTTGGCGGCATTTTTCTATTAAATAAACGCTTTATTAGAACTTTATTTATTTCCCTAAATAGTTAAGGCATTACTCAACAATTTAACATATCACTTAACACATCATCTCAAACAACTTGATATATTTGCATTCAAATCAAAGTTTTAACATTAAGCGATAGCATAAGCTGCTATTTACATCAACTATCACGGAATAAAGAATCCACAGGATTTAAAACATTCAAATATTCTTTCGTTCATAAACACGTCAAAATTTACATATAAAAACTAATTAAGTCTTTCACATAATTAAACAAATTCTATCACTGTCTGTCAAGGCGTTGGATAGCCTTGCTACGTTCCTCCTCCGTGATGCGGCACATCGTTTCTACGATCTAGCATATATGATGGTAGATCCTCAAAGCTGGATTGGATACTTCCTAACTTCGATCTTGGACCACATTCATTGCATTTTGTAGTGTAGAGTATGTCTCCTCAAGTTTAGCCTTCTTCGCATGGCAATCATCTTACTGTGACGATCAAGACGCAGGCGTGACTCTCGTACCTAGACCCTCCTCTGCTATGGCAAGCCTCTTTGAGGTCTCCTTAAGATCCTTCTTTAACTTCTCTATTTCTAGGGACTTATCCTCAATGCGACCCTTCTCGTGAACAGATCCCACTCCACGTTTCCTAAACGTGTGTGAAGAGTCACAATCTCTCTATCCTTCTACTCAATAGTAATCTGCTGACTAACCGCCTGCTCAGTCAAATCCCGAACAGTATCCTGCAACTCTACGTTACGATCATAGAGTGCGTCATACATCTCTGCATCAATGGAGTTCGGTGGGAACTCCTCTTCTTCCTCTTCTTCTTCCTCTTCCTCAAGATCCTCCTATGGATCAGTCTCCGGCTCATGCTCCTGACCAACGACAGTGATCATCGCAGATGACTCTCTCTGTACAAGCTATTCCCTAACGACATGAATGTCTCGGGGCTCCTCCTCTATAGGTAATCGGGGTTCCTCCTCCCCAGCTCGACTAGCTCCTCAAATATCCGACATCCTGACAACAAAATTTTAAGTTTTAGTTACTAATCCGTGCTAGCGAACACATAGATTAACACATAAGCACATAAAGTCTTTTATTATCTTTAATGAATTTAGAAATTCATTTCTTAGAACTCGATAAGAGTTTACCACTACTATGTTCTCGATCTCCTACAAGGCTACTACTAACTAAGGTTGTTCCCCCACCTAAGGTTCATAACCTTATGACTTTGATACCAACTTTGTGACCCCCAAATCAAGGTACTTCAATTCCACAGGATTTGGTGTTCCTTTCATATAAATATCATCTATCTATCTACCCATAATAAATGCAAACCATACAATAGATAGAAATAATAATAAATCTCCCCTTATGGGGTTACATCAACTACATAATAAATCAATGATCGGTTACTCTAACCTTAAACATACATCTTGGAATCATAAACAATTAAGTCTTAAACAACATCATTAACTTAAGTCTAACATAAATACATCATCAAATAAAATAACAAGTCTTCAACACTTGCTAACTTTGCCCTTGCCTTTACTAGTGGAAGGTTAAATCCGGTTCTTTCGTTCTTAAGCGCAATGTTATTATTAAGCAAGAGTGAACACTAATGCCCACAAGTATAATAATGAAATAACGATTATAATAACATGCGAGTGAATCAAAAGACATACGAATAAAAGCTCAACTTTTGAATCAAGAATGAATAACAAGAAACAAAAAGAATTACGAGGGTCATAAGACCTTGAACTATGTCCTAGGTTATCAAGGGTTATACTTGAAACCTTTTATGATCGTAAGACTATGGACCTTTCTACTCGTACTTTGGGGGATCGACCCTTAATACAATCATGTACACAATAATATCTTACGCTTAACGCATAAGTAAATCCCTTTGCGAGGTTGTTCATCTCGGTTTGACATTCGAGTCCGCACCAAAGGAAGTTTGGTTTGGATAATTCAATAAGGGTTCTAAAATTTAGAGCGTTCATCAACTATGGACTAGTCGAATCAATAAGGTTCACTAGTCTAACAAGATTCAACAATAATGATATTTAAATTGAATAATAATCTCAGAAGTATCTGATAGGACAATTATTGTATAAGCTGAATCATGCTTTGAAAAGATAATCAATCTTTAATATAACATTTGAACTTGAATAATAATAATGATAATTTACTCGAGGTAAATAATAAACTTGAACAATAATGACAAGTAGGGTTAGGAAACTTGCCTGCAAATGCGTAGGCTAAAGCGATTACTACTTAGATTCACCACAAATCCTACACACATACCATATGTATTCACGACATTCATTAGTTACATTTTCACTTAATTATTTAATATAAACTCCACTTTATTTAACAAATCATTACCCTTCTAATTTAATTACTTAATTAAATTAGAATATTTTCTCTTACTATTATTACACTCGAATAAATTATTTCATAATAATTTCCATCGAATAATTTAATTTATTCCATAAACATCTCAATTAAAATATTTACTTTATTTTATAAATATTTTAATAATAATTTTCATCGAATATTTATTTTATTCCATAAATATCTCAATTAAAATATTTAATTTATTTTATAAATATTTTAATAATAATTTTCATCAAATATTTATTTTATTCCATAATATCTCAATTAAAATATTTAATTTATTTTATAAATATTTTAATAATAATTTTCATCGAATATTTATTTTATTCCATAAATATCTCAATTAAAATATTTAATTTATTTTATAAATATTTTAATAATAATTTTCATCGAATTTTTTTTTTTATTATTATTTATTTATTATTATTTTTTTGATCGAGGTAGTAGGGGTAATGTAGTTTAGTAGCATGCTCAAGGGGGGGGTTACCAGCTCATTTTCTGCGATTTACATGATTCTGCGATTCATGAACATAACAAGGCCAAATTAGGCCAAAAATCAATCACACGTAAAATTATACATGAATATGGCCATAACTTCCAATTAGTTATTTTTTACACGAATTTAGACTTACCCAATCATTGTAATACATATATAATCATTACTTAACCCATCTAGCATGATTTTTAACAAGTTACTGACACATAATTTGCAAAATCAACACATTTACTTTCACTTATTCTTGATGTTCTTGAAGGTTTTGAAAATAAAACATGAAAATTGTCACTACGGATTCGTTATAACAAGAATCAGTTTTATTTAAACTTTGGTCTCTTCGTATCAACATGCATAATAATATCTGAGTGTAAAATTTAGGGATAACATATGATCAATACATAAAATATCACGTATAAGGCCATAAGGCCAAAACCCATACTCTATAAATTTTTGAAATAGCAATTCATAGTATTATTATGAAGCTGATGACATGATAATTCACATATATATATATATATATATATATATATATATATATATATATAATCAAATACGATTTGATACATCTTAACCCATATATAAACTCATAATCAAACACTTTCTCAATTCGGAGATTTTACAAAATGTATAAAAGCCATTTTTTATAAAAACTAATGACGTGAAATTTAGAATTTGGGAAGAGGAGATTACCACGAGAATAAGTATAGATTAGTAGGAATAATTTCTTCTCAACTCTTCTTCAATCAAAATTCTTTCTCAACACTTCTCAATCTCTCTCTCGAAACTCTCTATGTTTCTACTTTTCTGAGACTTAGGAAAAATGAAGAAAGAAAAGAAGGCGTATGATATAATAAGAGAATCGACGCCTTTGGTGGTCGATTAACCCAATAATGGGTAAGCTATTTCTAACTCCCCATAGGGCCTTGTTTGGCTAGCAAAATAGATTTAAAAAAACATTTAATTTAATAAAACTTTATCATATAGTTTAATTAATGTCACACTCCTTCATAAAATAAATCAATATCTTATTTGATTTATTTTAAATAAAATATAATAATTTCTCATAATTTCACATAGTCACATTATTAATTTTCTCATTAATAAATAATGTCAAATTATTAACTCTCTAATTAATAATTAAATTAATTAAATAACATCATGCTTAATTAAATATTTCATTTAATTCGATAAGCTCACATAATTACATATTTGAATAATAATTATTCTCTACATTAATTTAATAAATGTAACACACAATTGCATCAAATAATTAAATTAATCTACCTGATACAATGCATCAAATAATTATTTAATCCAATAATAATTAAACTGTTGGATATCTTGAAAAATATTTATTTAATTCAATAAATATTAAAATTAATTACAAAATATCTAATATTTATCAATTGAACCATCGCCTTCACCTTCTTTTTGAAGATCCATTTATACCCCAAGGGTTTGGAACTAGGTGGAAGGTCCACCAATTCCCATGTATGATTTTGCATGATGGATTCAATTTCACTATTTATTGCTTCTTTCCAATGAGAAGCATCTGGAGTGGATATTGTCTCTTTGTACGTTTGAGGATCATTTTCTAACAAAAATGTTAGAAAATCTGGGCCAAAAGACATTGAAGTCCTTGCCCTTTTGCTACGCCTAGGTTCATCCATTATAGACTCTTTGTCTATATTTTCAGGATTTATACCAGTAGCATCCAAAGGTCTTTTGTATGAATTTATCTCTTTATTTCTATTATATAGAAACACATTCTCAAAAAATGATGCATCTCTAGATTCAATAAATGTATTAACATGAATATCAGATTTATGAACAAGAAAGCGATAAGTACTACTGTTATTTGCATAACCAATGAATACACAATCAATGGTTTTTGGTCCTATCTTAACCTTTTTAGGTTTAGGAACTATCACTTTTGCTAGACACCCCCACACTCTTAAGTATTTATAGCAAGGTCTATGACCTTTCCATAATTCATAAGGTGTTTTGTGAGTTTTCTTATGAGGCACTTTGTTAAGAATATAATTTGCAGAAAGCAAAGCTTCCCCCCACAAATTCTGGGGTGCTCCAGAACTAATTAACATAGCATTCAACATTTCTTTCAATGTTAGGTTCTTGCGGCTCAAAGAATAATACCAAGTTAGATTGAGGTGAATAAGGAGCGGTAGTTTGGTGAATAATACCGTGAGTAGAGCAAATATCTTCAAATGGTGATTCATATTCACCACCTCTATCGCTTCTTATTACTTTAATCTTTTTGCTAAGTTGATTTTCAACTTCAATTTTATAAAGTTGAAACATTTCTATAGCCTCATCTTTGCTTTTTAGCAAATATACATAATAATATCTTGTGCAATCATCAATAAAGGTAATGAAATATTTTTTCCCACCTCTAGTTTGCAAATATATTAAATCACATATATCAGTGTGACTTAAATCTAAAGGTTTAGTTTTTCTTTCAACAAAATGAAAAGGTAATATTGTCATTTTAGATTCCACACAAATTTCACATTTCTGTTTTTTATTAATATCAAATTTAGGCAAGAATTCTAAATTAATTAATCTACGCATTGTATCATAATTAACATGTCCTAATCTAGCATGCCAAATATTTGAAGATTCCAACAAGTAAGCAGAAGAATTAATTTTATTAATATCAATAGACTTTGGAACAACATTCATTACATTCATTTTAAAGAGCCCATCAGACATATAGCCCTTTCCTACAAATATATCATTCTTGGTAAGAACAAATTTATCAGACACAAACACCAACTTGAAGCCATTCTTGCTAGCAAAGTGACCTGCATAATAGATTTTTTGCGGATATCTGGCACATGAAGCACTTCATTCAGTCAGTTCTTTGCCAGATGTCATTTTCAGTATAATCTTTCCACGTCCTTGAACCTTTGAACTTGAGGAGTTTCCCATGAAGAGTTGCTCATCATTTTCTACAGGTTTGTAGGTAGAAAATGTGACGCCCCCAAAATAGGTATTCATCACCCATCTTGAGTCGCCAAATACATGGTACATAAATCAAATACACCTCAATTATACAACTGTCGTGTAAAATACGACAAAACATAAACTGAGAGTTTGAAAAAGAATATTGCCTTCTAGACAATATCCACTCTCAATGGAGTCCTCATAGACAGTATACAAACTCAAATTCAGTTCTCATTACATTTATTATCACTCTATTTAACAGAATAGTGAGGACTACTAATACTATCATCTGGTCCATCACTCCGTTCCCCGACTTGTCCCAGCTATATTCTTATTTCCTGAAGAGAACAATAAAAGCAAAAGAGTGAGCTCAACTAGCCAGCAAGAAATACTATGACTAAGATAATGCAGGATAAATTATCATTAGCCTTCAACAATGTTAAACTGATAAAATACAATAGACATTAAGTTTAATGTTAATTTAACAAAGCAATCCATTAAAAGAGTCAGGTAGAGAATAAAATCTACTATCTTCTATGATTTAAAAAAGTTTTTCATCAACTTAATCGCTGAGACTCAGCTTAATAAATAAACCACATCATCGAATCATCCTTGCATTACGGGCCAAGGATATTCATTAAATCATCAATGGTCATGACTATACCGAATAATCCCTGGTCATAATCATATCAATTCCATCTCTACACGTAAGCCAAAGATATATAATTCAATAAACAATAGTCCATCTTCGCACGTAAGCCAAAAATAATTTTCATCACCAATGATCAAATCCCTCATCAAAAATATGCATATACCTTATATAGGATTTCCAAGCCATAAAATTCTATTTTCCAACTTTGTTACTTCACATAACATATTTAACTCATATGTTCGTAACTAAACTATTTTCATGAAAAATAACAAATCAGTTCCAAAAATATTTCTTTTATGGGATTTAGCAGTATATAGTCCCATAATGAACATACATTTTTCTCAGAATTTTTAAAATTTATTTACTATTTTTCAAAAATTAATTTCTAATTAATTCCTTAAGAAATTAGCTACCTCAAGTTTAACTCCAAATATTTCCAGATCTTGGCAGAATCTTACATATGTTAATGTGAACTTCCAGTTTAAATTTCATGGTCATCGGAGTAATAGAACTCCAGTTATAGCGTTTTTCGTCGAAAAAACCTAAATATTGAAATGGTCATAACTTGCTCATTTTAAGTCGGAATGAGCTCTTTTTTGGACAGGATGTTCTTTATACAATATAATTTCTTGTCCCAAAAGGCCAGAATTTTTCTCACAAATTAAGTGGCCGAAACTGCCCTTTTAAAAATCTGAGCAGTAGCATTTTTGGTATTTGTAAATTTTGACTCCTTTGCTAAAATCAGTCCATACGTAAATCTACAACACCTTTTACAGTGATTCCATTTGGAGATGCTACAAAACTCATAGATCTAACTCTAGAACTTGACCACACTCAAAAATTCAAAATATAATAGGAGATATGGTCAATTGAATTTCATGTTCCGTTTTCACCAAAATCTGATTTTTCAACCCTTTATGATTTCTAATAAACTTTCATGTTTTCACATAATAACCAACATAACTCATCATAACACTTACTAATACTTCATATACCCATGATTTCCATCAGTCCAAAGTTTATATTATGACTCTCATCATAATCAACATAAACAGATCTTTTCCACAATTTAATAAGGAATGAATACAAAAGATCATTCATCATGCATGTGGTAATTCACATAGATAGGTTATTCCAACAGAATAATAATGAATGGAATAATAGAAGGATTCACCATGCATGCGATAGAGACCGCACGGACAGGTTATTTCCAACAGAATAATAAAAAATGGAACCAGTCAAAGGGTGATACGCTTGCATGCAGGATATTCAATGAATAATAAATAATGGAACCCGTGTCGGGCGTAAATGCACAGCATGTGATATTTAAACGGAATAATAAATAATGGAACCAGTGCGGCATAAAAGCGTGCGACACGAGGATATTAAACGGAATAGTAAAGAATGGAATAATAGAAAAATTTTACCATGTATGCAGTACTTTGTATATACATGTAATTCCAACATAATAATAAAGAATGGACTAACAGAAGTTCTCTTCATGAATAAGAAAGAAATAATACCACTTACAGGTACAACAAATAATATCCATTACCTTATAATAAAGCTGGATACTGGAATAAAAATGTAGAAGACTTCTTTTCTTCTTTCTCTCTATAGGTTTTCTTTCTATAGCTTCTCTCTATAATTTCTCTCTATAATAATTGCTCTATAGCTTTGGTGAATTGGTGAGAAATGAAGGAAAAATGAGCTTCTATTTATAGAAAAATATAGTTTTGATAATTGTACGTTTTGGGGCTCGAAAAATTACAGTACAATACCTCCAAATTTTCTTTTATTTTTAATTTAGTCATGCAAGTATTATCAAACTTGCACCACCTCCCCTAATAGTAAATAATGTGATTCAATAGTAAATAATGTGAATCAATAGTTATAATCATGTGAAATAATAGCAATCAATTGCTCATTTATCCGGTTAAATATCCGATTGGTCAATATAACCTCTAGACATCAATTATTATCGAAATAAATGTCGATTTTCACTAACACAAATAATTCCAACACAATGAAACTATTTTTATCAAAAATATAAATTTTAAAATTTCGATGTTTGACTTTTTCTGAAAAAGTCAACTGTTGACTTTTTGACTAAATAGTAAAACCCAGAAAATTTTGTGTTTATAGTCTATTTTTACTAATTTCATTATTCCGGACTCAAATATCACGTCCGTGTCTCCAAATTCAACTCCGAACACAACTTCAATTTTAAATAACATTCATCATTAATATTATAACTCACAATATTTATCAACCAGGTCGTTCCCAGGAAAGAGGGGGCTTTCAATAAGGATTTCTCCTATCAAGCAGCTTAATTAGGTGACCAAACCTCTCTTTGGCAGAACTTCTAGACATTGTAAATATTGTAATTCAATAATATAAATAACTTTGTCGTCTTAATTATTGATTTAATAATATAACATATTATGTAGATGATACTATGACAATAATAGAATCAATAATATGAGAGATATGATGTAGCAATTACTGTAGCAATAATTGAGTATAACTGAGTGACTTCTCACGTAAGCATCAATAACCAATACCGTGTACCACTATGCAACCACGCGTATTACTGTACTTTTACTAGCAGTTAGTTCAACAGTTTTAAACGGTAAAACTTCCACCGTTATTTTTAGAAAAAATATTTTTGTCGTTTTCTCAATCCGATAATATTTCCGTTGTGATTTCCACCAATGATTGTGCCGTTGTACGAATATTCCCTGTTAAAACGAATATTCCCCGACCAATTGAATATTATATAACAACTTGCGTACTTTGTAAAATTTATAAATATTACCCACTACTATAACGTTATTTCAAATCCACACCAAAATTTTGAAAAAAATATTTTGAGAAAATTAAATCTTTATTCGTAAAATCTGGGGTCTCACAATCTCCCCTCCTTATAAAATTTTGCCCTCGAAATTTATGTACGTACCTAGTATGACGAAGAGGTGAGGATACCTTTAATAACTTTATCGTCGAAAACATTAAATTCATCTTTGCAATACGGCCAAAGATATTCATTAACAATTCATCTTTACACTATAGGCTAACTGTATAACCAATAATGCTGAGACTCAGCTTAATAATACCACGACTACGAACTATCCATGCACTACGGGCCAAGGATATTCGTGTTTTCAATTACGGTCATGATTATACCGAATAATCCCTGGTCATAATCATACCAAGTCCATCTATGCACTACAGCCAAAGATGACTTTTACCACATCATTTGTAACATTACAGTCATGATTATACTGAATAATCCCTGGTCATAATCATACCAAGTCCATCTATGCACTATGGCCAAAGATGACTTTTACCATATCATTTGTAACATTACGGTCATGATTATACTGAATAATCCCTGGTCATAATCATACCAAGTCCATCTACGCACCTACAGCCACTGTAGATGACTTTCAACAAAATATAAATATGATGAGTAGTTAATCAATCGATTCCTAAAATCACATCAAAGGCAAGTATTTTCAAAGAGATAAGATCGACAGGTAACGTGAAAGTGTCGATTTGAAGCAACAAGATTTATAAACAGTGGAGGTAACGAAGGTTTCTGCCAACAAAGTTTTAATCGATAAATCAAAGTCTAATTTCTTCGTAGTCAAATTTAAACATTGAACGCAAGCAAGAGAGATAAAATAATGTGTAGACCCGGTATCTAATAAGGCATAGACTTCGCAAGAGTTTATAATTAACTTACCCGTAATAACTTCGTTCGGGTTTCTCGACAAACGCTCTCACTTAAACTACCGGATTTGGCTTTGCTATAGAGTACATTCCACCCTTAGTTGCTTCGTCACATTCCTGATTCATGATTTGAATCATTATTCTCCGATCCATATCGATTTGGGATTGACCGCTCTGTACAGGGTAATTCCGAATTCGATGTTGGATTCTCCCAATTGTTGTCCAAAAAGAGAAATCCATTTCATCTATTTTGACTTTATTGGATCGGATGTCTTTTTCTATGCTATCAATGCGTCGTGCGGCTGTTACCCACGCATCATCTATTCTTCTTCGTTCATCTGTTTCTGCTTTCATCAGAACTTTGATCATAGCGTTCTCAGATTCCAGCTCTAATATCTTATACTCTGCCAAAGAGTGCTTCTGTTCAAGCATCGCACATCGGTTAACACAATTTTGAATTGTTGTATCTCTTTGCTCCACAATCGCTTGCCGTTCTTCAGCCTGCTCTTCCAACTCATGATACGATTTTGAAATTCTAAATTTTGATCATAAACTTCTTCTAACCAATTCTCCTCAGGTTCCTCTTCTTCCTCTTCTTCCTCACTCTCAGCTGCTACCTCTGCAACTAGCTCGGGTGCAACTATTAGTTCTTCACTTACCACGTATATATCTCTAATTTCTTCTTCGTCTGACATCACATTAACCTGGTTAGTGATTAAAGGTGTCTCAATGGTCTCATTCACTACATTGCTAACATTTTCTGTTGCCATTTTCAAACACTGCCACAAAACAAGAGTTAATTAACATATCACATATTATCTCTATACTGTGAAAGACCAATTAAATACCAAATAAACTTAGGTAGGTCATAATAGCGAAGGAATTCCCCGTCTCTCCCCTCCTAGTTCTTGTCTCACATCTCAGCCAAAGATCATATCCCTAAGCTTTGATACTAACTGTAACGCCCCCAAAATAGGTATTCATCACCCATCTTGAGTCGCCAAATACATGGTACATAAATCAAATACAACTCAATTATACAACTGTCGTGTAAAATACGACAAAACATAAACTGGGAGTTTAAACAAGAATATTGCCTTCTAGACAATATCCACTCTCAATGGAGTCTTCATAGACAGTATAAAAATTCAAATTCAGTTCTCATTACATTTATTATCACACTATTTAATAGAATAGTGAGGACTACTAATACTATCATCTGGTCCATCACTCTGTTCCCCGACTCGTCCCAGCTATATTCTCATTTCTTGAAGAGAATAATGAAAGCAAAAGGGTGAGCTCAACTAGCCAGTAAGAAATACTATGACTAAGATAATGCAGGATAAATTATCATTAGCCTTCAATAATGTTAAACTGATAAAATACAATAGACATTAAGTTTAACAGCAGCGGAACAATCAATCCATTAAAAGAGTCAGGTAGTGAATAAAATCTACTATTTTCTATGATTTAAAAAAAGTTTTTCATCAACTTAATCGCTGAGACTCAGCTTAATAAATAAATTACATCATCGAATCATCCTTGCACTACGGGCCAAGGATATTCATTAAATCATCAATGGTCACGACTATACCGAATAATCCCTGGTCATAATCATACCAATTCCATCTCTGCACGTAAGCCAAAGATATATAATTCAATAAACAATAGTCCATCTTCGCACGTAAGCCAAAAATAACTTTCATCACCAATGATCAAATCCCTCATAAAAAATATGCATATACCTTATATAGGATTTTCAAGCCATAAAATCCTATTTTCCAACTTTGTTACTTCACATAACATATTTAACTCATATGTTCGTAACTAAACTATTTTCATAAAAAATAACAAATCAGTCCCAAAAATATTTCTTTTCTGGGATTTAGCAGTATATAGTCCCATAATGAACATACATTTTTCTCAGAATTTTTAAAATTTATTTACTATTTTTCAAAAATTAATTTCTAATTAATTCTTGAAAAAATTAGCTACCTCAAGTTTAACTCCAAATATTTCCAGATCTTGGCAGAATCTTACACATGTTAATGTGAACTTCCAGTTTAAATTTCATGGTCATCGGAGTTATAGAACTCCAGTTATAGCGTTTTTCGTCGGAAAAACCTAAATATTGAAATGGTCATAACTTGCTCATTTTAAGTCGGAATGAGCTCATTTTTGGACAGGATGTTCTTTATACAATATACTTTCATGTCCCAAAAGGCCGAAATTTTTCTCACAAATTAAGTGGCCGAAAGTGCCCTTTTAAAAATCTGAGCAGTAGCTTTTTTGGTATTTGCAGCTTTTGACTCCTTTGCTAAAATCAGTCCATACGAAAATCTACAACACCTTTTACAGTGATTCCACTTGGAGATGCTACAAAACTCATAGATCTAACTCTAAAACTTGACCACACTCAAAAATTCGAAATATAATAGGAGATATGGTCAATTGAATTTCATGTTCCGTTTTCACCAAAATCTAATTTTTTAACCCTTTATGATTTCTTATAAACTTTCATGTTTTCACATAATAACCAACATAACTCATCATAACACTTACTAATACTTCATATACCGATGATTTCCATCAGTCCAAAGTTTTTATTATGACTCTCATCATAATCAACATAAACAGATCTTTTCCACAATTTAATAAGGAATGAATACAAAGGATCATTCACCATGCATGTGATAATTCACATAGACAGGTTATTCTAACAGAATAATAAAGAATGGAATAACAGAAGGATTCACCATGCATGCGATAGAGACCACACAGATAGGTTATTCCCAACAGAATAATAAAGAATGGAACTAGGTCAGGCGTGATACGCACCGACAGGATATTCCAACAGAATAATAAATAATAGAACCAGGTCAGGCGTAAATGCACAGACAGGATATTCCGACAGAATAATAAATAATGGAACCAAATCCGTCGTAAAACGCACAGATAGGATATTCCGCCAGAATAGTAAAAAATGGAATAATAGAAGAATTTCACCATGTATGCAGTACTTTGCATATACAGGTAATTCCAACATAATAATAAAGAATGGACTAACAGAAGTTCTCTTCATGAATAAGAAAGAAATAATACCACTTACAGGTACAACAAATAATATCCCTTACCTTAGAATAAAGATGGATACTGGAATAGAAATGTAGCAGACTTCTTTTCTTCTTTCTCTCTATAGATTTTCTTTCTATAGCTTCTCTCTATAATTTCTCTCTATAATAATTGCTCTATAGCTTTGGTGAATTGGTGAGAAATGAATGAAGAATGAGCTTCTATTTATAGAAAAATATAGTTTTGATAATTGCACGTTTTGGGGCTCAAAAAATTACAGTACAATACTTCCAACTTTTCCTTTATTTTTAATTTAGTCATGCAAGTATTATTAAACTTGCACCACCTCCCCTAATAGTAAATAATGTGATTCAATAGTAAATTATGCGAATCAATAGTTATAATCATGTGAAATAATAGCAATCAATTGCTCATTTATCCGGTTAAATACCCGATTGGTCAATATAACCTCTAGACATCAATTATTATCGTAATAAATGTCGATTTTCACTAACACAAATAATTCCAACACAATGAAACTATTTTTATCAAAAATATAAATTTTGAAATTTTGAAGTTTGACTTTTTCCAAAAAAGTCAACTGTTGACTTTTTGACCAAATAGTAAAACCCGAAAAATTTTGTGTTTATAGTCTATGTTTACTAATTTTATCGTTCCGGACTCAAATATCACGTCCGTGTCTCCAAATTCAACTTCGAACACAACTTTAATTTTAAATAACATTCATCATTAATATTATAACTCACAATATTTATCAATCAGGTCGTTCCCAGGAAAGAGGGGGCTTTCCAATTAGGATTTCTCCCCATTGGCTCGCAATTAGGTGACCAAACCTCTCCTTGGCAGAACTTCTAGACATTGTAAATATTGCAATTCAATAATATGAATAACTTTGTCGTTTTAATTATTGATTTAATAATATAACATATTATGCAGATGATACTATGACAATAATCGAATCAATAATATGAGAGATGATCAAAGCAATTCTTCGTAGCAATAATTGAGTATAACTGAGTGACTTCTCACGTTAGCATCAATAACCAATACCGTGTGCTACTATGCAACCACACGTATTACTGTACTTTTACTACCAATTAGTTCAACAGTTTTAAATGGTAAAACTTCTACCGTTATTTTCATAAAAATTATTTTTGTTGTTTTCTCAATCCGATAATAATTCCGTTGTGGTTTCCACCAATGATTGTGTCGTTGTACGAATATTCCCTGTTAAAACGAATATTCTCTGACCAATCGAATATTATATAACAACTTGCGTACTTTGTAAAATTTATAAATATTACCCACAACTATAACGTTATCTCAATTCCACACCAAAATTTTGAAAAACTATTTTGAGAAAATTAAATCTTTATTCGTAAAATCTGGGGTCTCACAGAAAACATCCATTTGTTGGAACAAATGTGGCGAGTAGCGCCTGTGTCCACCCACCATTCTTTGGTGTTTCCTACCAAGTTGCATTCGGATACAACTGCAGAGAAATTAATGTCTGAAACATTTTCAGACAGTTTTTCCAGTACTGTCACATTAGTTTTAGCCTTTTGTTCTTTCTTGAACTTCTTTGGCCTCCGACATTCATATGATTTATGTCCTGGAGTGCCACAATTGAAGCACTTGCCTTTGAATTTCATCTTGGCTTTGAAATTAGAATTTCCTTCGCGCTATCTTTTGTTGTTGTTGTTTGCCCTTTGTTTACCACATTTGCCTTTGCTTCATATAAATTTTTCTCTCTTCTTTTTCAGATACTCGATTGTCCTCTTCAATCCTAAGTCGCACAATCAGTTCTTTAAGATTCATCTCTTTGTGTTTATGCTTAAGATAATTCTTGAAGTCTTTCCATGATGGTGGAAGTTTCTCAATCATTCCAGCAACGTGGAATGAGTCACTTAATGACATTCCTTCAGCATGAATATCATGTAGAATTACTTGTAATTCTTGCACTTAAGTGAGACTGCTTTAGAATCTGCCATCTTATAGTCAAGAAATCTACCAACAATGAATTTTTTTCATGCCAGCATCTTCAATTTTATATTTCTTGTCTAAAGATTCCCAAAGTTCTTTTGCAGTTTGAATTGTACAATATACATTATATAATGTATTATCTAAACCATTCATCACATAGTTTCTGCAAAGGAAATCCGCATGTTTCCATGCGTCAACAGCAACAACCTTTTCCTTGTCAATTTCTCCTTCAACAAGAATAGGATAGTCCTCATGCAGAAACCTTGCCAAGTTCAACGTGGTGAGATAGAAGAGCATTTTTTGTTGCCAACGCTTGAAATCAGTTCCATTGAACCTTTCAGGCTTCTCTCCATAAGACATACTCACGGCAGGAATGGTACTAATGGATGCCATTTCTGTTATACAAAGAAGACAATTGTCAATAAATGCGAAACAAATTTACATTTTATGACAAGATGTAACAAATTTTGTTTACAAAATTGTTTTGCGAGAATATTCTATATGTTAACACAATAGTATATATTAAAGTGTAAACAAAATAAATCATTATATTAATTTTCAAAATAATGAATATTATATTTAAATAACATGTAATATATGTAATATTTACGTAATATATCTAATAACAAAATACTTTATATTAACATGCATTAAATTTCCGAATATCGTGTATTAAAATATAAACATGAATTAACATACAAAACGGTATGTTAATAATTTACAAAATGTTATATATATATACAAAAAACTTATTTTACGCTCATATATAAAATAATACGTAATTATAGAAAATATAAATTTGCTTTAAGATTGTATTAAGTATATATAGTATTATTTTAATATATATATATATATATATATATATATATATATATAGAAAAGGATCAAGTAGAATTCTTAAATGAAGAATGCCTTAAATAATAGAATTTTATCAAGCAGCGTAGTTTTGACAAGACGCGATGGCATTTTTTTGTAAATACGCGGAGGCATGGTATTTACAAA
Source organism: Panax quinquefolius (assembly GCA_020205615.1). Taxonomy (NCBI): domain Eukaryota; kingdom Viridiplantae; phylum Streptophyta; class Magnoliopsida; order Apiales; family Araliaceae; genus Panax; species Panax quinquefolius. The sequence goes on from CM035174.1 coordinate 78,395,921, forward strand.
ATGCCATCATATCTTATCAAAACTACGCTCGTTTTGATAAAGTTCTATTATTTAAGAGAGTTCTACTACTTAAGAGGTCTACTCTTGATCCTGTCTATATATATATATATATATATATATATATATATATATATATATAATAAAACAAAATTATAAAATGTCAAATATAAATAAAATAAATTTGAGTCCTTTGAATTCACAAAGTCTCCTTAAAGCAAATTTATTCCCTCATTGGTGCTAAAAGATTAAATGAATAATTGCTTCCCAAGATAAAATGGATTTTCAAGTCTTAATTAGAAGCACTTCAAAATTAAGAACACATCGAACCAAATTTTATGTTATGTATTGAACCGAACAGAAAACTAATAATGCATGCATGAAGTAACTGGAAATAAAAAGCTTACTACACAATGTTTGTCTATCAAACTTGCAGATAACAAAATTTGCGTAAAGCAGGAAAGCGGGCTCACAGTAAAGCTAGAACTAAAGCGTAAATATTCCGTAATTTTAAAGTGTAATATTAAATATTTATTGATTTGTATAAGTATTTAATGGATATGTTTATTGTTGAATAAATAATTGTTCAATTTGAGTTGATGTGGTTTAGTTAATTATTTGTTGAATAAATAATTAAATATTAAATATTTATTTGCAATATTAAATATTTATTGAATTATATAAGTATTTAATGGCAATTTGAGTTGATGTGATTTAGTTAATTAATTGTTGAATAAATAATTAAGGAGCTAAGAAAATTAATTGTTATGAGGTTATATACTAATTTAATTTAATAATTAAGTTAGAGAGCTAATAATGATTAAATGAATTATAATATTTTAATTAGAATTTGTGATTAAAATAAAGTGTTAATGGTTGAATAAAATTATAATTATAAAGGAAATTATAATTATGAGATAATAATTTATGTGTTAAAGTTATTTATTAGATTAATATTTTAATTGATTAAATTGATTATTTAATTTAATAAGAAGTGTGACAAATAACCTTCTTTATAAGGGAATTATTAAAATAAATTAAAAGAGTTTAATTTAGTTTTGCCAAACATGTCTTATTGCATATTAAGTCTTTAATCTAATGATGTTTTATCAAACAAGGTATAAGGATTAATCCATTTGTTTTAATTCAGTTTACCAAACAAGGTGTAAGGGTTAATGGGTTATTTTTTTATTAGCTTAACCAAACAAGCCTTATGTCTTTTGATTTTCAAAACTCACATAACTGATATAATTTATAGCTAGAGTTATATTATATATTTAATATATATTATTACTATATACGTTATATTATTCTACGTATGTTAGAGTTAGGAAGAAAGAAAACTCAGAAGAAGAAAAAGGGAGAGAAGAAGAAAACTATAGAGAGAAAAGTGAGTGATTCTAATAAGTTTTTGAGAAAGGAATTGGATAGAAGAAGCTTGAGAATAACTATCATCTTCTTAATCAAAGGTAGGCACTCAATCTTTTATTGTTATAGTTTAGTTTTTCTCTTCTAAAAGTTCCTTGTAAAAATCTTCATGAAGGATAAATTGTTGGTTATATATGACTTTATATGACAAATTAGTGTTGCAAAATTGTTTTCATTAGTCTATATATGAACATAGTCAATAAATTGATGTATGTATACAATTTGTGAAGAAAAATATATTACAGAGTATTCATATGAAAAATATATGATTATGGCTTAGTTTAAAATGAAATTAAGGTTTGATTAATTGTTAATATATATAAATTGACTATTGAATTTGATAGAGTATATATAATCATAACCATGATATTTTGAATTTACTGTTTTGGTTGAAAAACAAAATCACAGTGTTGATTTTCATTGAAAACATCAAAAACGGAGTTTTTGCCAAAAAACATTGAAATTGGGTGTTGTAAATTTGATGTTTATGTTGTTGTATGGGTAGAAACATGTTAGAAGTTCTTGAATTATGTTTACATGAAGTTTTTGTATGAACTGCATGTGAATTAGTCTGTTAAAAACGAGCTTGTAGGCCAAAATTGGCCTTTTCTTGTATGTTATTCAAGTCGTCGATTGAAATCGATTTCATAGCGTGCCATGACCAAAGAAGATACGTTAGTGGCGCCATGATCTTGCGCTTCGTAGTTTATTTACCGCGTCGCAGCGCCATCTCCACGCCGCAACGCGACCCACAATGTAAACTGTGGCGCCGCGACGCGAGTTAGCAGAATGGTCTGATAGTGTACTTTTCGTACACGAAATTTTAAGAAAAGTAATGTGATGATAGTAGGACTGTTAAATTATGATTTCAGTATTTTTATATCATGAATAAGCATGTTACTAGCGATTAACTTGTGTTATTACTTGATTATGTGATTAATTAGTCAAACCTACATGATGAATGTATTACTTATGTGATAATAACTAACTATGTCATGATGACATATGTATATAAGATATTGTGATTCTAATTGTTCGGTTTAATCTACGAACAAGGCAAGTTTTCTAATCTATTATCTTGTTAATTCAATTAATGTTTTCAATTCGATTACAATATAATGATGTAAGTTATTCTAGAGCAAGTTATTCTTGTATTTAACTTGTTGTTTAGCATGCACAACTATATATACTAATGTCGAACATTTCTATCGTTCAAATTGCTATGCATGCTTAGTATTCAATTCTAATTAACCTTGGCTTAGTATTGTTTAAGCAAGGTATGCTATAGTTATTCAAATTGTATGCTATTAGATTATTCCTAAAGCATGACTTTAGTTTACTATGATTGATTCAATCGCGATTATTCTATAGTATGGTGTTATTGGTTTTATTCAACTACTCCTTAGTTGATGTTCGTTGAATTCCAAATTACCTTGAAAGATTATCCAAACCAAAGTTCCTTTGGTGCGGACTTGTACTCTGAATACTGAGATGAACAACCCTATTGTTATGATTAGGGGTTAACTTACGCATAAGCGTTAAAATGTTTGTGCACAATACATTGTACGAAGGGTCGATCCCCTAAAGACGAGGTCCTTATAGTCTTACGATTTGTTTAAGTTAGAGTTGAAAGATTACTTGCAATCTGTGGGCGTAGTTCATGGTCTTGACCCTCGATGATGTATATTTTCCATATATTGGAATTCCAGTTTCTGATTATTGTTGATAGAGTACTATTCACTTTTGATGAGCCTATTTCGACAGTTATTATTGTTATACTCCTGTTGATTCTATATTATATCCAGTGAGCAATTGTTTTGCTCACTCTTGCATATTTATAAACTCATTGTAGCTAAAGAAGAGAAGGTAGGTGTACCTTCGACTAGCAAAGGAAAAGAAAAAATGTACAAGTGATGAAGACTTGTAATTTTTACTTTGATTAAGATGTTAAACTTTTATTAAGTTGATCTTAGACTTTATTTTTAAAGAAGTTATGTAATGTTTCCGCATTTGAATAATGATTAAAGGTCAAATAACCTGGGAGATTTTTATTATGTAACCTTTTAATGGGAAAGATTTTTATTTCTTCAGTTTTATTATAATTGGGTAGTTAGATATGAATGTTTGATCAAGTGAACACCAGATCCTGTGGGAATGAAGTACCTGGATTTGGGGGTGTAACAGAAACTATCTCCAGAAATGGGATGTTTGTAGAAGGGAAGGAACGGGAAAAGCTTCTGTTGAACGGGACATAAAGTATTTTGTATAACAGGAATGGAAAATATGTTGTCTTTCTTTTGTGCCCACATCGATTATTTATAGAATAATTTCGCGCGGTTAGTTTGGAATGTAAACCGTAGGCAAAACTACGCAGTATCATGATAGGTTGGGCTAAAAAAAATCTGATAAAACATTAAATAAATTTTGTCCAAAAAATATATATCATGACCCGCCCACGAACCACGGCCACCACGTCCCGACCGACCGGACGGTGGCAGCGCGCGAGTGTGGGTTTCAACCATGCCTTGGCTAGGTACTCTCCCTTCCACAAAAGTGGGGTGCCCCTTGGGGCCCTTCCCATTGAGCAAACATCCCATATATATGTTCTTCATTTTTCCCTCTAATGCCCTATGTGGGACTTTTGTAATTTACAACTTCAAGTAGGTGACTTTGGATTCAATTTTATCATTCAATTCTTAATGGATTTGAACATATATATATACCACGTTATACTCCTCGCGGAGGAGAACGCATTAGTGCATGGACCCGAAATTTACGGAGTGTGGGTCCCATCTTAAATTAAGCTTTAAAAAACTTTAATATTTATCATTATCAAATCAATTTCCAACAGGATCTTGGGTATCCAAATGGGTCACCCATGGAGGGTCCGACCCAATTACATTAACTGAGTTCACAATTGACAAGGTCAATTGCAGTTCATTAATGTGAACGTGAATTGACTGAACGTGGAGGTAATGCTAGGGACTGGGTTAACCACTCACGTATTAAATATCCACAATCCTCAGTCGATCAACATATGCGCAATATCATTCAGTTGGCCAAATATACAGAGCCGCTCCCAATACACAGACCAAACCCTAATTGTTACGTAACGTGAATTAGTGCTCCGTTCTCGGTCGTAGTTCGAAAACGTTGTTAGGTTAAAGTATCACGGAAGGAGGTTTTCCTCATCAAATGCTTAATCACGCTTCAAGAGGTATGCTTTTGATTCTCCTAATTGTGTGTAAATATGAAAAACATGCGTATTAAAAACCCTTCAAATTGTTTTTACAAAATGAGATTGTGGTACGAAACATAATGTATAACATCATATCTAAAAATAAATAATTAAATATAACAAGGTATTGAAAAATATTATCTTGAATCGATTCGCAATAATTTAACAATTTGATCGAATTATTTTGATTAGTCGCGAGTCGATCCCGAATTAATTATACAAGATCTTTTATTATATTCGTATTCAATAATTCTGTCATTCTTAAAGTGTTACATGCAAGTATATATATTTAATAATTTATCTATACTATATAAATCAAATATATCACTTTTAAAATTAGCCCATGGATTATAAATCTAGTATATAATATAATGCAAAATATATAACATCATACCTAAAAAAGTATAATATAATATTGTTAATTAATACTCCCTCCGTGTCTAAAAGGATGACTAAAAGTACAAACTTTTTTATCCCTGAAAGGATGAGATAAAGTGCATAAAATAAAGAGTAAATTTGTTATTTAGTGAGTTTCATTAATATAAAAAAATATTTATCACTTTATTTAATATTGTGCTTGACCACTAAAGATAATTTTTAAAAAAATTCTTTTTTTTATTTTTATTTTTCTAAAATATGTGTGCAAATTATACTTTATTTAATTTTTCTAAATAGTCGTTTTCTAAATTTGCTCAGGTTATCAAGCTTCTTCTTATCAATTGTGTAAGAGATTTATCTTATACTTCTTTATTTCAAGTTAAAATACACGTCAATTTATAATATTTTTAAATTTAAAATTGAGATAATTGAATAAAAACTAGGATACAATAAATATTAGAATGAGTATTAGATACAATTTTATTATTGTATCGACTACAATTAAACTAATCCATATATGTTTTGAATTTGAAAATATTTTAATTTAATTTTGAAAAGTCAATAATAATATTATACTACTTTAGTTATAAATTATATATAAGATCATTATTGATTTTTGAAAGTTAACTTGATACATTTTCAAACTCTATGTTTGAATGTAAACATTTTTAAACTCAAAATTGAGAAAATTTATTAAAATTATGAAATGATTAATATTAAAATGTGTAATACTTTTCATCTTTGTATTAAGCAAAAAAAAAAAAATTATGTTAATTTTAAAATTAAAAATATATTAAAATAATTTTTTAAAAAAATAATAATCTTATATTTTAAAACGATTGAATTATTTGTGAAAATTTAAATGTTAAACTTCTAGTCTCTTTTTCTTACTAATTTTTAGTTGGCAAAAGTTCTAGTCATGTCACACTTCAAAAGAATCTGCCCTTTTATCAAAAAAGAAAAGAAAAAAGAATCAATAACCAAGACAAAATCTAAAATTTAGTTTAATGATATATATCGCAAAATTTTATGTTATCATAAACAAGTATTAATTTTTTTGAAAAGATGTGTAATGGGTTGAACTCTCTTATAATTTCTACAAATTTATGTATTAATAAGTTTTATAATTATAATTCGACATAAATTTATTGTTAATTTATATCATTACGATATTCAATTACATATTATTGAGATCAAAATTTGAGACCATCTCAATAATATGTAATTGAATATCATAATGATATTTTATTATATAAACAATCACAAAAGATTTACTAATATATCACATGAGATAATTTTTAAATTAAAATTTTTAAACTCATAGCATTAATTACCCCAAAAATAAAATTAATGAAAAAGTATTAAATAGTTTATCCATTATAGACCCTAACTAAAACTAGTGTTTTTTCTTTTTAAAATTCATAGACCATCCTTTTTAGAGTAACTATTTTTATACCATATTTTGTATAAATCTTGGGTACTTATAAACATTTTTAATTGACAAAATTTATTATACTTCAAGATATGGTTTTGATAATTTAGGCAGTATTTTGTACTACTAAAAAAAAATATATAAACTACATAATAAAAATTTAAAATATTTTATAAAAATCATTTTATTTAAAAAATATTTAGGTAGTATCCATTACAGATCATCAAATTATATTGATGTTGGATCCATTTTTATTCCTTTTTTTTCATTTTTTAAATTTGTGTGAAAATAATTCATAAGTAATCTTTTGTGGGAAGTTAAGGAGTAATATTAATTTCTATTTATTAAGACATTAATAAAAAAGTAAAATATAATAACACTCTTATAGATAATCATAATAATATTCATCACCCTTCTAGTTTTTCGAGAGTAAGGGTCAGTACTCCTCTCTACAATATCAATATGTAAACATTCACTACCCCTAGTTAATTACTACAAAAAATTTTAATATAATGTCTAGTACACCCTTCAAGTTATAATATTTAACTTATCCACAAAATCTAAATTTATATATTATAATTTGAACTTAACTTGATCTAATTATTAATTAAACTATAAATTTGTGCAATAAAAACATAAATGTCAAAAATAATAAAATTCATTTTATCGAAAAATAAAGTCATACAAATTTTTTCTAATAAAAATTTTTCAAAGATTAAAATTTACGTGATATATATTCAAATATTTTTTGTAATTAAAAAGTAAAATTTTAATACCCATAGAAGTACAAATTAATGCAATTAAATTATTATTTTTCCCAAATATTAAAATTTACGTAAAACAAACTTATTATTTAAATAAAAATATTAAAATTATATTAATTATTTTTCTCATATATTAAACTAAACATAAGTCACACTAAGCAACTTAAACATAATTATTTATAGTAAAATGACAAATATTTTTACTCAAAAAAGAAAAATATGTTAAAAGAAACCTCTTTTTACAAGATAGAGGTAGTAAAAAATATTATTATATTTTCTTTAATTCAACATTGCACAAAAACAAACAATGTCAACTGTATACTAAAAAAAATTTAGCAAAAAAAAAATTTATACTAAAAAAGAGTAATCAAAATCATAAATATCCCAAATTTTAACATATACTTAAGAAAATTCAACATATAAAAATCATAATATGAAATAAAGAATTCAAATACTCTCTTCGTCCCATGATAAAAGTCCTTATTACTATTCTGGGTAGTCCCATGTTAAATGTCCATTTTCCTTTAATAACCAAACTTTTACACATATTTTTCTATTATACTCGTAGCATTAAATATCTCATACTTTTCTTATTCTAATTCTCTCTCCATATTTAATGTAACGACCTCAAAATAGGTCTATTCCATCCAACCCATTCTGAGTCGCCAAATATTTGGTACGGAAAACAACTACAACTTTATTATAACAATTGTCGTGCAAAATACAACAACACATATGCCGTGAGTTTGGATACAAATATATACCAACTCAGAAGACGTCACAATGACACCTTACATAAAGGTATAGTCAAAACTATTTTAGAAATTAGAATCTTTGGGAAGTGCTCAAGAAACCTTCGTATATGGGAGGCCATGCTTTTAGGTTATGGTAGATATCATATGACCACGTAATTATCCTTGGTCAATCTAATAGACCCCAAAGAAAAACGAGAAGATTACTATCATATTCTTCCCAATGGTGAGTCTTCTCTTGACATATCATTATCTCCTTTGCTCTAATTGGGTATTATACTCCAAACAAACACCAAGATTATATAGGTAGTGCTTGTAAATATACTCAAAGAAGTGGATGAACACAACCATGTCTTATGATGACACGAGGTTGTATGTCATTAGACATCTTGTATGATAGTGGCAAAACACCCTTCCAAGTTAAATTCACCTCACCCTCAACATCTATAGACCACCATTCTATTCCCTCGCTATTCCCCGCTCGACCCAGCTACACTTTTATTACCTGAAAGGAATTGTGAAGCAGAAGGGTGAGCACAAATAGCCCAGTAAAGAATATCATGACTAAAGATAATTAAATTATCAATAGCCTTCATTAGTAATAAATCAGAGATTTAGAACATATGGTAGATGATAAAACTTTTCAACCATAGTTGCAGCAGAACGAGCAATCCATTAGAAGAGTCAAATAGACTATAAAGTCTATTGTCTTCTCCACGTTAAAAGTCCACCAACAATGTTTTATCCCTGTAACATCAATCAACAGTTCCTTTCCACAATCATATGAATAACTCATAACCATAATTGTGATTCTAAATTCTCTTCTCATCCAGATTTAAGATAATTTTCATCACCTATCTTTACCTGAAACATCAAATATCATGGTTATACCAAATCACAGTTTCTGTTCATAATCATACTAATAAATTCATCTTTGCACCACGGGCCAAAGGTATTCATCAACTGTTCATCTTTACACTACAGGATAAAGATATTCAACAACAGGTTCTCTTTGCATTACGAGCCAAAGATATTCATCAATAATTCATCTTTGACTACTACTGCAAAAAAGATATTCAACAACAAAGTCATTTGCATTACGAGCAAAAGATATTCATCAATAATTCATCTTTGCACTACAGGCTAAGATATTCATCAACAAGTCATCTTTGCACTACGAGCCAAAGATATTCATATATCAAAGAAATACATAATCATTTCAGAAGTTATATAACAATAATTATAACCATGTTGATCAATTCACCTTTGCACTTAAGCTAAAAATATTCAACTGTAAATTTAATGGTCATGATCATACCAGTCAACAATTCAACTTTTGCACTACTGGCCAAAGAGAACCTATAGTCACGATCATACCAATAATCTACCCATCTTTACACTCAAGTCAAAGAGAAATATTATCATTAGGGTTATAAGAATGTTATATAAAAACAATATAATCAAAATATGGTTTTAATTTCAAGAGTAAGATTTATAAATCAACGATAATTTGGTCAAAGAAGAAACCAATTTGTCGTGAATAATACCCCGTATTCGTACATAGTACCGTATACTTGCATAGTAACCTCGACACGAAAAGATAAAGTTTCATAATAAAATTCATATCCATATTTATAACACCTTAATCCAAATGTTATAAATCACTTAGAAATCTCATAATCTAATATTATAAATATTATAATAATATTTTAATCATTTCTTAAACTTATAAATAATTTAATCCAATTATTTACACTTTAATAATTAATGCATTTAATCATCTAAAAATGCCAAATTCATAAGATTTCATCATCATTAACCAAAACCCTCATAAAAATCTGCATATACCTCATATATGATTCTCAAGCCAATAAATCATATTTTCCAATTTTTTTACTTCACATAACATATTTAATTCATTTACTCATAACTAGAATATTTTCATGAAAAATTCCAAATCAGTTCCAAAAATATTTATTTTCTGAGATTTAGAAGAATATAGTCCCATATTGAATATATATTTTTCTCAGAATTTTTAAAATTCATTTACTATTTTCCATATGGCCAAAACTACCGAATAGTTAGACATTTATCATAAATTGTACTTTTGTCTAAAAATTCCGAAATTAATACAGTATACTGATATTATATAGATGTACTCCCAATAAAAATTTCATCAATTTTAGAGTTAACCACAAGGAGTTATAAGCGGTTACTTTTAAAATAGTCTTTTCTCATAAAATCCATAACTCCTAATCTATACATCCAAAAATCGCCATTTTTGGACACAATCTACAAAACTCATCAAAATATCATTTCAAATTTTTCCAGAATTTTTGAAGGTCTATAAAAATACAAAACTGAAAAACATAATCATCCTTAAAAATCCCTTACTATCCCTTACATCAAAAGAAGCGAAGATGGAATGTCGGATATAATTTGAATCGAACTTGCAACAGTATAGCAATACTCAAAGTATACTCAAAATACTCACAAGAATACGCTCGATATTATAGAGAGAGAAAGAGAGAAAAAATTTTAGTTTCTGGTGTGATTTTCAGTTCTAACCTAAGCACCCTATTTATAGGAAAATGCTTAGAACACCAAAGCAGAAAATTTAATAAAATATAATATATTTTTTCTTAAACTCCTACGCCCACTTTTTTGGTCAAGCCATCAGCCATACAAATGCCAACATCACCAAAAACGTTTTTCATGAAAATATTACTTAAAACTCTAAAAAAAAATAATAATAAATTAATTCGGTACTTCAATAATTCATAATAAATAGCTCTTTTATCAAAAAATTCGAATCTCGCGTGTTTTTATAGGAAATTCAATTCTCTACAACTTTACAGAAGAAAGTTTTTCCAAATTCCAAACAAAAATTGACCAAAATCCACATACGGATGATTTTACAGGTTATAATCAAATTTCAGTCAAGAAATGAGGCCTACCGACATGTTTTACATGTTTTAAACAACTTTTGCAACAAAAATACTCTTCTTCCTCATATACTCATATATCCCACATTCATTGTAAAAATATCATCATTATTATATTATAATAATATAATAAAATATTATTTTATCATAAAAGATAAAATATTGATTTTCAACAATTGTCACTTTAAAAATTTTCTCCATCTATATCCACATAAAATGAATATTTTCCTTATCATATAAATCAATAATTAATTATTCACAAATAATATTACAGAATCACAATAATGACAAACTTACGGTTCCGAGAAAGAGGGGCTTTCCAATAAGGATTTCTCCTTCTCATGGCGCCGCAATTAGGTGACCAAACCTCTCCTGTATGTAATTTTCTAGACATTGCCAATAATGTTATCTAATAATATTATTCAGATAATATGAATTATTGTCTCGATAATGGAAAATACGTGTAGTGACAATTATTGAAACAACAATAATATAAAATATCAATATAACAATTATTGAATCAATAAAATATAATATTGAATAAGTAATTCTTGTAATAATTATTCAAGAAGTGCCTTTTCACGTAAGAATCAATAATTGGTGCAATCATGGTGCTATTTCTTGTTGTGACGCCCCAAAATAGGTATACATCACCCATTCTAAGTTGTCAATACATAGTATGTAAACAACTACAACTTTATTATTAAAACATATAAACCGTGAGTTTAAATACGAGATATTGCCATCTGAATAGACAATATCCACACGCAAATAAATCCCCATCATAATTATTGATACATTATTTTACGAAATGGTGAGGACTACTAAACAACTCTCTCTAGAACCTTCATTCCATACCCCGACTAGTACTCGCTACATTTTGCCTCCCGAGAAGAAAAATGGAACAACAAGGAAAAAAGGGTGAGCTCAACTAGCCCAAAGTAAAGAATATTATAACTAAGATAATATACAACAAATTATCGTTAGTCTTCAACAGGAAAAATCTAATAGAATACAATAGACAACAAGTTTTTAAATCAATATTCGCAATGAAATAATAATTCATTAGAAGAGTTAAGTAGAGAATGCAAACTACTATCTTTACATGTATGAATTTAAAAGTTCATTGTCTATCTTTTATCCCCCGTAATATCAATCAATATATATCGGAATAAAATATTCATCTTTGCACTACTGTGCCAAAGATATTCATCGATTGGTCATGTTCATCTAAACACTGCTCATCTTTGCACTACGGCCAAAGATATTCATCGAAATCATTCATCTTTGCACTACAGCCAAAGATATTCAATAATATCATCATTTAAGACCGAGGATGATGAAAAATATTTTTAAAGAAACGAATCCGATTGAAAGAAAATGACAAGGATTAAGGATTAAGGATTAGTACTTTGTTTTATCCATGTCCAAAAATACCTCAAAAATAATCATAGTGGGGTAAAATTCAAGAATGATCAAAACATGGATACAATCAAAGCTAATATCCACAATAGATATTTTAGATTTAAAAGGAAAAATTTTCATTTTTCGATGAATAGTCCAGATTCGTGAATAGTGTCGATATCGTGAATAAGGTCAGATATCGTGAATAGTAACTTCAGACACCAAAAGTTCCAAATTTGATAAAAACTTTGGATCAATATTTCAAAGATAATGATATTGAAGAAATAATATCATTCTGAAAAAAAATAATATCTCTTACCTCACAAAGACAAGATTTCTAGTAAAACAGGATATAGGCTATGACTTGAACTTGCACCGTATAGCAATACTCAAAATATACTCAAAATACTCACAAGAATACGCTTTCGATAATATAGAGAGAGAAAACTTCAGTTTCTGGTGTGATTTTCAATTCTAACCTAAACACCCTATTTATAGAAAAATGCTTAGAATACCAAAAAAGAAAATTTAATATAATAATATATTTATAAAAATTTGTCTACGCCAACCTTTGAGAATCTGAAATCAGCAACCTAACACATGTAAAATGAGGCTCACACATCTAAAAAACGTTTTTCTTTTATAAAATAATTAAAACTTCCAAAAATCAATTATTTGAACTTGAACTTCAATAATTCATAATAAATAGCTCTTTTATCAGAAAAATTTGAAACTCGCGAATTTCTATAGGAAATTCCATTAACTACAACTTTGCAGAAGGAAGTTTTTCCAAATTCCAAATGAAATTGACCGAAATCCACAAGCAGGCGATTTTCTGAAAAGCTATAATCAAATTTCGATTAATAAATGGGGTCCACCAACATGTTTAACATGTTTTAAACATTTATTGCAACAAAAATACTCTTCCTCCTCGTATACTCATATATCCTACATTCGTTGTAAAAATATCACCATTATTATATTATTAAAATATAATAATATATTTAAATGAATTATTTTATCAGAAAAAGATAAAATTTCAATTTTCAACAATTGTCACATTAAAAATTTTCTCCATCTATATCCACATAAAATTAATATTTTACTCATTATATGAATCAATAATTAATTATTCACAAATAATATTATAGAATCACAATATCGACAACCGTGCAGCTTCTAAGAAAGAGGGGATTTCCAATAAGGATCTCTCCTTATCTGGCGTGCAATTAGGTGACCAAACCTCTCCTTGTAGCGTAACTTTCTAGACATTGCCAATAATGTTATCCAATAATATTATTCAGATAATATGAATTATTGCTCGATAATGGAAAATACTCGTGTAATGACAATTATGAAACAACAAAGAATATAAAATATCAACGCAAAGAATTATTAAATCAATAAAATATTGAATAAATAATTATCGTAACCATTATTGAGTAGTTCCTTCTTACGTAAGAATCAATAATTGGTGCAATCTGGTAAGTGCTCATCGTGTTTTAACCAAGTAGTATTTTAACAAGATTATGAAGAATAACTACGCCAAGTTATTTTTAAACAACTTATATTTGTCGTTTTCTTCATCCAATCGCTTTCAGTTATGGGGCCCATAAAGAAAAAGATCGCACCGTAAATTTAATATTCCCGACAAAGAAGAATATTCCACGACCAAACTAATATTCCCCGACAACAATGAATATTTTATAACCACTTGCTTATTTTGAAATATTTGCGTATTTTACCCATAACTATCCACATTAATCAAATCTACCCTTACTATTTCAAAATAATAAATAGAGGAAAATAAATTTCATTTATTAATAATTTGGGGTCTTACAACCTCTCCTCCTTATGAAATTTCGTCCTCGAAATTGACGTCCGTACCTGGTGTTTCGAAAAGGTGAGGATACCTTGCTTTCATTTCCTTTTCCAATTCCCAGGTCATTTCCTCTATAGCATGATTCCTCCACAAAACTTTAACTTGTGGTATGACCTTTGCGCGTAGGACATGCTCCTTCCTATCCAAGATCTTGACAGGTACCTCCTCATATGTTAAGTCTTCGGCTATCTCATTCGGTTCTAACTCTATAACGTGGTTCGGGTCTTTCACATATTTACTGAAATACGATATGTGAAACACATTATGAAACACGAGACATACTTGAGGTAACGCGAGTCTATAGGCTACATTTCCTACTCGATCAAGAATTTGAAATGGACCAATAAATCGTGGATTGAGCTTTCCTCTCTTCCCAAATCTTGTAACTCCCTTCCATGGAGCAACTCGCAACAATACATGATCCCCTATACTAAATTCCACGTCCTTTCGATGAAGATCCGCATAACTCTTTTGTCGATCTTGTGCCGTTTGTATACGTTGTCTAATCATTTGGATCTTTTCGATAGTCATATGTACTAACTCGGGTCCCAACAATGTTGCTTCACCCACCTCATCCCAACATATTGGAGAGCGACACTTTCGTCCATATAATGCTTCAAATGGAGCCACACCTATACTTGCCTGATAAATGTTGTTGTAGAAGAATTCCACCAATGGTAAATACTTATCCCAACTACCCTTGAAGTCTAGGACACAGAGTCTTAATAGATCTTCAAGAGTTTGAATAGTCCTCTTTGATTGTCCGTCCGTTTGAGGATGGTATGCCAACTAAATCGCAAATCCTGTGCCCATAGCTTTTTGCAAGCTAACCCAAAATCTTGAAGTGAATCTTGGGTCACAATCCGAAACTATGGATCTGTGCATGCCATGCAACCTCACAATCTCATTCACGTATATACTAGCAAGACGTTCAAGGAATAAGTCTCCGATCGGCAAGAAATGATCAGACTTGGTTAATCTATCAACAATAACCCAAATAGCATTGATGCCTTGAGAAACCGTAGGAAGACCAGAACGAAATCCATGGTAATGTGTTCCCACTTCCATTTTGGAATCTCAAGTGGTTGCATTGGACTCTTAGGTACTAGATGCTCGCCTTTACACGTTGACAAGTTAAACACATTGAGATAAACTTTGCAATCTCTCTCTTCATATTGTTCCACCAAAATGTATGTCAAGATCACGATACATTTTGGTACTTCGAGATGGATTGCAAATGGTGTATTGTGTGCCTCCATCATAATCTTATACTTCAAATCGTAGTCGTTAGGGACACAAAGTGCAGGTGGACTCAAGTATTCCTTCTTCATCAATTCTCGCTCGGAATAGCACCTTCTTGTACTTTTTCTTCTTCATACGCATCGATTAAGGCCTGGTGGCTCGAGCAACCTTAACTTTTTCTATTAAAGTTGGCTCTATGCGTATACTTGACATCATCGCACTCATTCCTGCATATGATCTTCTACTCAACGCGTCAGCTACCACGTTCGCTTTTCCAAGATGATATTGAATAGTGTGGTCGTAGTCTTTCAATAGCTCGAGCCAACGTCGCTGCCGCATGTTGAGTTCTTTTTGAGTGAAGAAATATTTAAGGCTTTTATGGTTTGAATATATCTCCACTTTCTCCCCATATAGATAGTGCCTCCATATCTTTAGCGCGAAAACGACTGCTGCCAACTCTATATCATGAGTAGGATAATTCCTCTCATATTCTTTGAGTTGTCGCGAGGCATATGCTATGACTTTCCCACGTTGCATGAGAACACATCCTAACTCTTTGCCCGAAGCATCGCTGTAGATAAAAAATCCATCCGAACCAGATGGTATTGTTAGAACAGGTGCCGAAATGAGTCTCCTCTTGAGCTCTTGGAAACTCTTCTCGCATTCCTCGTTCCATACGAATTTTATATCTTTTCGAGTCAGCTGAGTTAATGGAGTAGCGATTCGAGAAAATCCTTCCACGAATCTCGATAATAATAACCACTGCTTTAAAAAGCTACGTGACTTGATCACCGACTTCGGTTGCTCCCAACTTTGTATTGTTTCAATCTTCGCCGGGTCCACGGATAATCCATGTTTTGACACCACGTGCCCAAGAAATGCTACTTCCTCAAGCCAGAACTCGCATTTCTTTAATTTTGCATATAGTTTGTTTTCACGAAGCCTTTGGAGTACCAGCTTCAAATGGTGCTCATGATCTTCATGACTTTTGGAATATATGAGGATGTCATCAATAAAGACAACAACGAACCGATCCAAATATTCCTTGAATACTCGGTTCATCATATCCATGAAAGTCAGCTGAGGAGCATTAGTTAGTCCGAAAGACATGACTAAGAATTCATAATGCCCATACCGAAGTTCGAAGGCGTCTTTGGAATATCCTCGGTTTTAATCTTCAAATTGATGATATCCGTAAGCTAAGATCGATTTTTGAAAAGAATTGCCCCTTGTAATCGGGTCAAACAAGTCATCAATACGAGGTAGAGGATACCTATTCTTGATGGTGACATGGTTCAATTCCCCGATAGTCAATATGAAAGTCGATACTCCAGTCTTTCTTCTTTACAAATAAAACAGAGCACCCCAAGGAGATGTACTAGACGAATGAAACCGATGTCCAACAATTCTCGTAGTTGGACCTTTAACTCCTGAAGTTCAATAGAGCCATTCGATATGGTGTTTTAGAAATGGGCTTTGTACCGTGTTCAAGATCAATAAAGAATTCAACTTCACGTTCGGGGTAGACCGGAAGTTCTTCAGAAATACGTTAGGAAAGTCAATAACAATAGAATATTATTCAAATTTGACATGTCTTTATTCAAATCCATAACATGGGCTAAGAAAGCTTGACATCCGTTTTTCAATAAACGAATAGCTTTATGATTAGATATGACGTTGATTGATTTTAATGGTTTAGTTGCTTGAATTGCATAATGAGTTGGTTAGGAATATGAAAACTAACAACCTTACGAAAACAATCAATTTTGGCATGATGAGTAGTTAACCAATCAATCCCTAAAATCACATCAAAAGCAAGTATCTTTAAAGAGATAAGGTCAGCATGGTAAGGTGATGGTGCCAACTTGAATCAAACAAGATTTATAAACGATGGATGTGATGAAAGTTTCTCCTAATGGAGTTTCCACAGATAGGTCAAAGTCTAATTTCTCCCGAGTCAAGTTTAAACGTTGAGCACAAGCAGAGAGATAAATGAATGGGTAGCCCAGATCAAGAAAGGTATAAACTTCGCAAGAATTTATAAATAGCTTACCCGTGA
This sequence comes from Panax quinquefolius, assembly GCA_020205615.1. Classification (NCBI taxonomy): domain Eukaryota; kingdom Viridiplantae; phylum Streptophyta; class Magnoliopsida; order Apiales; family Araliaceae; genus Panax; species Panax quinquefolius. The sequence goes on from CM035174.1 coordinate 78,413,442, forward strand.
TCACCTCGTTTGGGTTCTCTCGATTTTGACCCGGTCCACAACAAACGCTTCTTCCAGAACCGTTGACTTTGACTTTTTCGGGACGATCTTTTGAGTCACCGTCCTCGCTGAACTAGGTTTCCCTACCGCATAATCTCGAGCGATATGTCCTTCCTTTCCACAATTATAGCATACCTGAACTGTTGTGGGCGGTTTGATCGACATGTCCCTTTTTCCGCATTTATATAGTATGACCGGTGGTCGTTCTCCTCCCTTAGAACCGATTCGCGCAAGACCTATCGTTTTCACACGGTCGTTGTTAAATCTCCTCTTTTAAAATCTCCTCCCGACTCGCTTCTTACATTTTCATGGTCATGATTACCACCGAGTGGTTACCATTTTGTCCATCTTTTTCTTTCTCCGCCGGTTATCGTTGTTTTGTTGATCGCTATCTCCCAGATGATCCTCGATTGTGGTCCCTCGGTTGACCATACTCATTATCTCGCTTCTAATAATTGAGCCCTCATTTACAACATCCGAATAGAGAGAAAATTTATGAGAAATGAGATATTGACGACGCCGGGTTTCAAACCTCTAAGAAACATTCACGTCATACGTTCCTCATTCTCCACCAAATGAGGTGCAAACTCGGATAACTCGCAAACTTTGCCTCGTCATCGAGACACCGTCATGTTATTTTCGTTCCAGCCTAATAAACTCCACTTCCTTCATACGACCGAACACTTTCGAGGAAAGTATTTGTCATTAAATAGTTTCAAATGTCTCCCAAGATATCTTTGAAAAGTATTTGGATGGTACGCTTCACAGACTCCCACCAAGAGTCCGCTTCGCCACGGAACATAAAGGTGGCGAATGGAACCTTCGTTCTCCGTGCATCCCAAGACATCGAATATCTTGGTAATTTTCTTGACCCATGTTTCCGCCATGATCGGATCCGCTTTCCCTTAAATTCGTGGTCCCAACTCTTTGAATCGCTTGGGTTTGTGACAACCCGTGAATTGCTATCATTTCCTCCTCAGATTTTGAACACGAGTCTCCTCGTCTCGATTTTGCATGAATCGCAAAAAGCTTCTAAACATCCCCTCGCTCATCATCTGCTCAATTGGTGTTGTTCATGGGAGGAACATTGCCCGACCCTCTTGCACGTTCTCCTCGTTGGTGAGTACAAAGCGCTCTACACGGTCTCATTTCCATTGTTAATATTCTCAGTCGACATTCTCAAATCCTATCATAAAACAAGGGTTAATTAAGGAAATCAATATATCACATAATATCCCTATATACTGACCAACTAACAAATAAGCTTAGGTAGGACACACTAACGAAGGATTTACTCGTCTCTCCCCTCCTAGTTCAATTCCCCGATCTCCGCCAGAGATCATATCCCTAAGCTCTGATACCAACTGTGACGCCCCCAAAATAGGTATACATCACCCATTCTGAGTTTATCAATACATGGTACAGAAACAACTACAACTTTATTATTACAAAATATAAACTGTGAGTTTAAATACAGATATTGCCATCTAGACAATATCCACACACAAATAAATCCCCATCATAATTATTGATACATTATTTTACAAAAATGGTGAGGACTACTAAACAACTCTCTCTAGAACCTTCATTTCATACCCCGACTAGTACTCGCTACATTCTCGCCTCCTGAGAAGAAAAATGGAACAACAAGGAAAAGGGTGAGCTCAACTAGCCCAAGTAAAGAATATTATGACTAAGATATATACAAAAAATTATCGTTAGTCTTCAAATAGGAAAAATCTAATAGAATACAATAGACAACAAGTTTTAAATCAATATTCGTAATGGAAATAATAATTCATTAGAAGAGTTAAGTAGAGAATGCAAACTACTATCTTCTACATGTATGAATTTAAAAGTTCATCGTCATCTTTTATCCCCGTAATATCAATCAATATATATCCGGAATAAAATATTCATCTTTGCACTACTGTGCCAAAGATATTCATCATTGGTCATGTTCATCTAAACACTGTTCATCTTTGCACTACGGCCAAAGATATTCATCGAAATCATTCATCTTTCTACTACAGCCAAAGATATTCAATAATATCATCATTTAAGACCGAGGATGATGAAAATATTTTTAAAGAAACGAATCTAGTGAAACATAATGACAAGGATTAAGGATTAAGATTCAGTACTTTGTTTTATCCATGTCCAAAAATACCTCAAAAATAATCATAGTGGGGTAAAATTCAAGAATGATCAAAACATGGATACAATCAAAGCTAATATCCACAATAGATATTTTTATTTAAAAGGAAAATTTTTATTTTTCGATGAATAGTCGTATTCGTGAATAAAGGTAAGATATCGTGAATAAAGGCCAGACACGTGAATAGTAACTCAGACACCAAAAGTTTCAAATTTGATAAAAACTTCAGATCAATATTTTTTAGCATAATGATATTGAAGAAATAATATCATTACGAAAAAAATAATATCCCTTACCTCAAAAAGACAAGACTTCTAGTTGAAACAGGATATAAAGCTATGACTTGAACTTGCATCAGATATAGCAATACTCAAAATATACTCAAAATACTCACAAGAATACGCTCGATAATATAGAGAAAACTTCGGTTTCACGGTGTGATTTTCAATTCTAACCTAAGTACCTATTTATAGGAAAATGCTTAGAACACAAAAGTTGAAAATTTAATATAATAATATATTTATAAAAATTTGTCTCACGCCCAACCTTTGAGAATCTGAAATCAACAACCAAACACATGTAAAATGAGGCTCACACATCTAAAAAACGTTTTTCTTTTATAAAATAATTAAAACTTCCAAAAATCAATTATTTCGGAGCTTTGGAACTTCAATAATTCATAATAAATAGCTCTTTTATCAAAAAAATTTGAAACACGCGACTTTCTATAGGAAATTCCATTATCTAAAACTTTACAGAAGGAAGGTTTTCCAAATTCCAAACAGAAATTGACCGAAATCCACAAACGAGCGATTTTACAGGCTATAATCAAATTTCAGTCAATAAATGGGGTCCACCAACATGTTTAACATGTTTTAAACATTTATTGCAACAAAAAATACTCTTCCTCCTCAGATACTCATATATCCCACATTCATTTGTAAAAATATCACCATTATAATATTATTAAAATATAATAATATATTTAAATGAATTATTTTATCGTAAAAGATAAAATTTCAATTTTCAACAATTGTCACATTAAAATTTTCTCCATCTATATCCATATAAAATCAATATTTTCCTCATCATATGAATCAATAATTAATTATTCACAAATAATATTACTGAGAATCACAATATCGACAACCAGGCGTTCCTTGGAAAGAGGGGATTTCCAATAAGGATCTCTCCTCATCGCCGCAATTAGGTGACCAAACCTCTCCTTAGATGTAACTTTCTAGACATTGCCAATAATGTTATCCAATAATATTATTCAGATAATATGAATTATTGCCCGATAATAAAAAAAATCGTGTAATGACAATTATCAAGCAACAACAATATAAAATATCAACGCAAAGAATTATTAAATCAATAAAATAATCGAATAAGAATTATCGTAACCATTATTGAGTAAAGTGCCTTCACGTAAGAATCAATAATTGGTGCAATACCGGTAATCTTAACGTGTGTTTTAACCAATTTAGTATTTTAACAAGATTAATCCAGAATAACCACGCCAAGTTATTTTTAAACAACTTATATTTGTCGTTTTCTTCATCCAATCGCTTTCCAGTTATGGGGCCCACAAAAGATCATGGCCGTCGTATGAATATTCCCGACAAAGAAGAATATTCCACGACCAAACGTAATATTCCCAAACAACAATGAATATTTTATAACCACTTGCTTATTTTGAAATATCATGCGTATTTTACCCATAACTATCCACATTAATCAAATCAACCCTTACTATTTCAAAATAATAAATAGAGGAAAATAAATTTCATTTATTAATAATTTGGGGTCTTACAACTATGTTTTAACCACCGAGTATTTTAACAGTAGTAACGGTAACAACTACGTCGTCATTTATAAACAACTTATATTTGTCGTTTTTTTCATCCAATCGCTTTCCATTATGGGGCCCACACAAGGCTACGTCGTCGTACTGATATTCCTAACAAAAAGAATATTCCACGACTAAACGAATATTCTCCGACAACAATGAATATTTTATAGCCACTTGCATATTTTGTAAAATTTGCATATTTCACCCATAACTTTAAACTTTTATCAATTTAACCATTTACTAAATAATAATTATAAGAAAAATTGAATCCTTTTATTTCATAAAATCTGGGGTCTTACAATCTCCCCTCCTTATGAAATTTTGTCCCCGAAATTATAGTACCTGGTATTTCAAAAAGCTGAGAATACCTTGCTTTCATTTCAGATTCCATCTTTCTTGTCCTCATAATTTCTCCATTGCTCATCTCCTGTAATTCAGATATCATTCTAGAATACAGCTTCAAAACAAGGGTTAATTGAATAAATTAACAAATCACATAATATTCCGATATTATGACTGACCAACAAATAAGCTTAGGAAGAACACACTAGCGAAGGATTTACTCATCTCTCCCCTCCTAGTTCTAATCCCGATCTCCGCCAGAGATCATATCCCTAAGCTCTGATACCAAATGTAACGACCCCAAAATAGGTCCATTCCATCCAACCCATTCTGAGTCGCCAAATATATGGTACGGAAAACAACTACAACTTTATTACAACAATTGTCGCGGTGCAAAATACAACAACACATATCTTTGTGAGTTTGGATACAAATATATACCAATCTGAAAGACGTCACAATGACACCTTACATAAAGGTATAGTCAAAAACTGTTTTAGAAATTAGAATCTTTGGGAAGTGCTCAAGAAACCTTCGCATACATGGGAGGCCATGCTTTTAGGTTATGGTAGATATCATATGGCCACGTAATTATCCTTGGTTGACCTAATAGACCCCAAAGAAAAACGAGAAGATTACTATCATATTCTTCCCAATGGTGAGTCTTCTCTTGACATATCATTATCTCCACTATCTCTAATTGGGTATTATACTCCAAACAAACACCAAGATTATATAGGTAGTGCTTGTAAATATACTCAGCAAGTGGATGAGCACAACCATGTCTTATGATGACACGAGGTTGTATGTCATTAGACATCTTGTATGATAGTGGCAAAACACCCTTCCAAGTTAAATTCACCCCACCCTCAACATTTATAGACCACCATTCTATTCCCTCGTTATCCCCCGCTCGACCTAGCTACACTTTTATTACCTGAAAGGAATTGTGAAAGCGGGGGTGAGCACAAATAGCCCAAAGAAAGAATATCATGACTAAAGATAATTAAATTATCAATAGCCTTCATTAGTAATAAATCAGAGATTTAGAACATATGGTAGATGATATAACTTTTCAACCATAGTTGCAGCGGAACGAGCAATCCATTAGAATAGTCAAATAGACTATAAAGTCTATTGTCTTCTCCACGTTAAAAGTCCACCAACAATGTTTTATCTCTGTAACATCAATCAACCGTTCCTTTCCACAATCATATGAATAACTCATAACCATAATTGTGATTCTAAATTCCTCTTCTCATCCAGGACGAAGATAATTTTCATCACATGTCTTTACCTGAAACATCAAATATCATGGTTATACCAAATCACAGTTTCTGTTCATAATCATACTAATAAATTCATCTTTGCACCACGGGCCAAAGATATTCATCAACAGTTCATCTTTACACTACAGGCTAAAGATATTCAACAACAGGTCATCTTTGCATTACGAGCTAAAGATATTCATCAATAATTCATCTTTACACTACAGGCTAAAGATATTCAACAACAGGTCATCTTTGTATTACGAGCAAAAGATATTCATCAATAATTCATCTTTGCACTACAGGCTAAGATATTCATCAATAAGTCATCTTTGCACTACGAGCCAAAGATATTCATATATCAAAGAAATACATAATCATTTCAGAAGTTATATAACAATAATTATAACCATGTTGATCAATTCACCTTTACACTTAAGCTAAAAATATTCAACTGTTAATTTAATGGTCATGATCATACCAGTCAACAATTCAACTTTTGCACTACTGGCCAAAGAGAACCTATAGTCACGATCATACCAATAATCTACCCATCTTTACACTCAAGTCAAAGAGAAATATTATCATTAGGGTTATAAGAATGTTATATAAAAACAATATAATCAAAACATGGTTTTAATTTCAAAAGTAAGATTCATAAATCAATGATAATTTGGTCGGAGAAGAAACCAATTTGTCGTGAATAGTACCCGTATTCGTGACATAGATCAGACACGCGTGCATAAGAACTCCCTCGACACTAAAAAGATAAAGTTTCATAATAAAATTCATATCCATATTTATAACACCTTAATCCAAATGTTATAAATCACTTAGAAATCTCATAATCTAATATTATTAATATTATAATAATATTTTAATCATTTCTTAAACTTATAAATAATTTAATTCAATTATTTACACTTTAATAATTAATGCATTTAATCATCTAAAATGCCAAACTCATAAGATTTCATCATCATTAACCAAAACCCTCATAAAAATCTGCATATACCTCATATATGATTCTCAAGCCAATAAATCATATTTTCCAATTTTCTTACTTCACATAACATATTTAATTCATTTACTCATAACTAGAACATTTTCATGAAAAATACCAAATCAGTTCCAAAAATATTTATTTTCTGGGATTTAGAAGAATATAGTCGCATATTGAATATATATTTTTCTTAGAATTTTTAAAATTCATTTACTATTTTCCATATGACCAAAACTACTGAATAGTTAGACATTTATTATAAATTGTACTTTTGTCCAAAAATTCCGAAATTAATACGGTATACTGATATTATATAGATGTACTCCCAAAAAAAAATTCATCAATTTTGGAGTTAACCACAAGGAGTTATAAGCGGTTACTTTTAAAATAGTCTTTTCTCATAAAATCCATAACTCCTAATGTATACATCCAAAAATCGACATTTTTGGACACAATCTACAAAACTCATCAAAATATCATTTCAAATTTTTCCAGAATTTTTAAATGTCCGAAAAAATACAAAACTGAAAAACACAATCACCCTTAAAAATCCCTTACTATCTCTTACCTCTCAAAAAAAGCGATCTTTGGAATGTTCGGATATATAACGAATCTAACTTGAACTTTGCATATAGCAATACTCAAAGTATACTCAAAATACTCACAAGAATACGCTCAATATTATAGAGAGAGAAAGAGAGAGAAATCTTTAGTTTCTGGTGTGATTTTCAGTTCTAACCTAAGCACCCTATTTATAGAAAAATGCTTAGAACACCAAAGCAGAAAATTAAATAAAATATAATATATTTTTTCTTAAACTCCTACGCCCACTTTTTTGGTCAAGCCATCAGCCATACAAATGCTAACATCACCAAAAACGTTTTTCATGAAAATATTACTTAAAACTCCAAAAAAAAAAAATAATAAATTAATCCGGAACTTCAATAATTCATAATAAATAGTTCTTTTATCAAAAAATTCGAATCTCACGAGTTTTTATAGGAAATTCAATTCTCTACAACTTTGCAGAAGAAAGTTTTTCCAAATTCCAAACAAAAATTGACCAAAATCAACATACGAACGATTTTACAAGCTATAATCAAATTTCAGTCAAGAAATGAGGCCTACCGACATGTTTAACATGTTTTAAACAACTTTTACAACAAAAATACTCTTCCTCCTCATATACTCATATATCCCACATTCATTATAAAAATATCATCATTATTATATTATAATAATATAATAAAATATTATTTTATCATAAAAGATAAAATATTGATTTTCAACAATTATCACTTTAAAATTTTCTCCATCTATATCCACATAAAATGAATATTTTTCTTATCATATAAATCAATAATTAATTATTCACAAATAATATTCTGTAATCACAATAATGACAACGAGTGCGGTTCAGAAAGAGGGGGCTTTCCAATAAGGATTTCTCTTCTTTGGCAAGCAATTAGGTGACCAAACCTCTCTTAGAGCGAACTTTCTAGACATTGCCAATAATGTTATCTAATAATATTATTCAGGATAATATGAATTATTGCTCAGATAATGAAAAATCTTGTGTAGTAACAATTATTGAAACAACGGTAATATAAAATATCAACGCAAAGCAATTATTGAATCAATAAAATATAATCTTTGACAAAGTAATTTCGTGTAACAATTATTCAAGAGTGCCTTCTTACGTAAGAATTAATAATTGGTGCAATACCATGTGCATCTTGTGTTTTAACCACCGAGTATTTTTAACGAAGATAATCTTGAATAACTTCGTGCGTCATTTATAAAGAACTTATATTTGTCGTTTTCTTCATCCAATCGCTTTTTAGTTATGGGGCCCACACAAGGTCGTCGTCGTCGTCATCGATATTCCGACAAAAAAGAATATTCCACGACCAAACGAATATTCTCAAACAACAATGAATATTTTATAGCCAACAGCATATTTTGTAAAATTTGCATATTTCACCCATAACTTTAAACTTTTATCAATTTAACCATTTACTAAATAATAATTATAAGAAAAATTGAATACTTTTATTTCATAAAATCCGGGGTCTTACATTTAATGACATTATTATGGACAATTTTGTCATTTCATTCATCTTCTTAATTTGCGTGAAAAGCCCACCAGGACTTTTATCCTGAGACGGAGGGAGTAATAATTTTTGGGCTTAAATATAATTTACTACCCTAAATTATAAGCCATATTCCACTTCGGTTATCCACCTTTCAATTTTGTCAATTAGATGATTGAACTATCAATTTTTTCCACTTTGGTTCAATTAAGTCTGTCACGTCATAAATTGATTGTGACAACCCGAGAATTTGAATATTTATAAAATTTTAAAATATTGAATTAAGGTTAAATAATAAACATAGACATAAAATAAATGAATGGATTTGAGATTTTCGAGAAGGAATTCTATGAATTTAAAATTTCTATGATGAATTATTCGGGATTAAGGGAATAAGTCTTTATGTTCTGTGTATGGTATTATATGTGTACAGTACATGGTTAAGGGTCAAGGGTTGAGCAGATAAGATATACCAGTGGCAAACCCTAATATTATATTAAGAACGTCAACGTTCAGTTAGAAAATTCTTGCGATTTATAAAAAATCCTAAAACCAGTTCTGGAAACTCTAATTTTAGTTCCGGGAATTCGAAACCCTAATTCGGAAGTTGAAAACCCTAATTTGGGAATGTAAATGCTAGTATAAGGTTTAAACGTTATTAATAATAACCTAATTAGGGATAACCCTAATTGATTTAGAAAATCCTAATTTTTGAATTAGAAACCCTAATTTTAATTAGGGAAAACCTAATGGTTAATTTAATAATTTTAATGTTAATTAGGAAACATTAATCCTAATTTTCACCTTATAAGTAATTAGGAAACCTAATTTCTAAATTAGAAAAATAATTTTTCTATTTAAAACCCTAATTCTTGGGTTATAAACCCTAATGTATAATTATGACCCTAATTGCTTAATTAGCAATTTTAATTAGGGAATAATAATCCTAATTAGCAAGCTTGGATTATGATTAGGAAATTTTAATATAGTTATCGAATCCTAAAAATAATTTAGAAATATTAATTTTCTATTTTAAAAATCTAATTTTTGGAAATCCTAGAAAATAACATTTTTTAAGAACCTTAGGTTTTAACCTTAAGGGCTAAACCCTAAGGATTGTATCAAATGACCAATTTGCCATTAAATGCCAAATGTCTATTTTGCCCCTTTTGCATTCTTTAATAAGTTGGAGTATAAATCTTGCTATAATCTTGGTTGGTGACCAACTAAAGATATTCCATGTGTCTAATATCTCCCAAGATCGGCCAATCTTGCCACCTTGCACACTTAGATACATTGAATCAAAGATATAGTAGATTTAAAGTATGAAAAAAATCTTTACTTTACTTAACAAACTAACCTAGACTTTCTCTCTCCTCAAATTCCGAAAATGAGAGTAAAAGGGAGTGAGAAGTTAGACTCATATTATCACATAGCTCTCCAAAATCAAATCACAAGGATCAGATTTAAGATCAAGCATTAGAAAGGTATAAAAATCCTAATCTCCAAAATCGTATGATCTCATGTTAGATGTTAAGTTTTTGTTTTAAAACATGTTGTATGTAGTGTAAATTAGTGATCTGGGTTGTTGGATCATGGATCCATAGCATCAAAGTGCCTTAAAATGATAATTTTCAAAAACTGTTCTCGAGTTTAAAAGTGCTCTGACAAGCAAATGTTAGTGGCCTTAGCTCTTTATGTGTTTATGTTTTGAGTTGTTTTAAGCTTTAGACTTGTAGTCTGACAGGAGGTCTTTGATCTGGAAGTGGAATCAAAGCTATTCCATTTAGACATTTCAAGATATTCATGGTCAAAGAGGGTTGACCGAGCATGACCATGAACTTTCTGGTAACCCAGAAAGTGTAAAACCGAGCCTGACAAAATTTTCTAAGGCCTTTATCTGTCAGAATGTAGGTGTTATGTTGATGTTGTTGTAACCAAGTTATAGTCTGTAATATGAACTTTAGATATATACCTTTAGATCTCTTATAAAACTAACATGTTGAATGTAATGGATGGTCAAACTAGACCATCCGATCACGAAGCTGTTTTCTGGAAATTCCAGAAATTTCTAGAATGAACTTTCTGATAGGATTTGACTAGATCAAATCTGGTCATTGTTCTGTACTCTGACTGATTTGTTACTTGCTATGTGTTCCTAGACATATGGACTATGGATTTAAACCTTAAGAACACCAATCGTATGAACAGAACCTTATGATAATCGGGCCTCAAAGTGGCACCATGACACTGTCTGGGTTTCTGGGTTACCCAGAAAACCCAGATCAGCTCTGACAACATATTTAGAGGCTTTGATCTTGCATCTGATGGATGGTATGACCTAGTTAAAGGTTGTATCATGTAGTATTACATCAATACTACATGATCAGTGTCTAAGATGGCCCAGATCATACTTGAACAGAGAAATACATTAGGTCAAACCGAACACCTTGAATACTGACTTGTCAGTGTTCTTGAGCCCAAAAACACCTAACACGACAGAGAAGTGTCGTTATAGCCTATAGCGACGATTTCTATTTATTTTATTTTTTGAATTTCCGGAAAATGATTAAAAATAGAAAATAAATTCTAAAAATGATAAAAATGGTTTTTAATTATTAAAAATACAAAATAAATTCCGAAAAATTATTTTAAAGTTAGAAAATTAGTTTTTAACTATTTTGAGTATATTTCATAAATATTTAATATTTTTGAAATATAAATGGTATTTAATTTATTTAATTATAATATTAAATAAATTATTTTAAAATGGTTTTAATACATGAAAAATTATATTATGGTATAAGAAAATATTTTAAGTTATATTTAGTGACTTTTAATATTTTGTGAGGAATTTCATTAATTAATTAATATTAATAATAATTAATTTATTTAATAAATATATTAAATAAATTGTAGAAAAATAGAATTAATGATTTATAAATAATATAAAAATGATTTAAGTATTATAAAAATATTTTTAATTATAATATATAACTTTTGATATTTTGTCAAGAAAATATTAATATTTTAATATTAAAAGCAATTATCGGATAATGAATTTAATTGTTTAAAAATCATATAAAGGTGATTTTAAAGTATTAAAAATACTTTGTGATATTATAAATATATTATAATATTGTAGCATGTATTTCATTAATATTTGATAATAAATAAATATTAATGATAAAGAAATTATGTGGTATTTAATTCATGATAAATGATATTAAATATCTAAAAATTATTACGAGCTTACGAAAAATATTTGAACTGTTAATAAATTATCCTAGATAATGGTTAAGTGTTTAGACAGAGTTTAATTGAACTTTATCTCGAAATTTTGTCCGACTAGGCCATCGGGAAGTCAGAAGTATACCGAACTCGACTCAGACTGTAAAAGTTTGACTTGAGGTTAGGTTTTATGTGTTGTATAGACTGATAGGTGTAAGACCCCGAATTTTATGAAATAAAAGTTTCAATTTTTCTTAAAATAACTATTCAGTAAATGGTTAAATTGATAAAAGTTTAAGGTTAAGGGTGATATATGAATTTTTTTCAAAATACACAAGTTGTTATAAAATATTCATTATTGTCGGGGAATATTCATTTGGTCGCGGAATATTCTTTCTGTCGGGGAATATTCGTACGACGGCATAGCCATTTGTGGGCCCCATAACAAATAACTGTCGGATGAAGAAAATGACAAAAATTAAGTTTTTATAAATAATTGGCAGTAGTTATTACAATTAACCTTTGTTGGAATACCCGGTGGTTAAAATACAAGAATACTCGTTATTGAACAAGAAGATTGCGGTATTGCACCAATTATTGATTCTTACGTAAGAAGGCACTACTCAATAATTGTTACAATAATTACTGTTCAATATTTTATTTTATTGATTCAATAATTGTTGCGTTGATATTTTATATTATTGTTGTTTCAATAATTATCACTGCACAGTATTTCTCATTATCAGAATAATAATTCATATTATTTGAATAATATTATTAGATAGCATTATTGGCAATGTTTAGAAAGTTCTGTCAAGGAGAGGTTTGGCCACCTAATTGTGCGCCAGTAAGGAGAAATTCTTATTGGAAAGCCCCCTCTTTCCTGGGAACTGCTTGGTTGTCATTATTGTGATTCTGTAATATTATTTGTGAATAATTAATTATTGATTTATATGATAAGAAAATATTTATTTGATGTGGATATAAATGATGAATTTATTTATGTGGTTATAAATGAAGGAATTAATGTTGAGGTATTTTATCAGTATTTTGTCGGATTGGAGGTATTAAAAGATCAAATCGGTGTTCTTACAGCTTTATTGTGTGAGTTATAATATTTAATCCGACCATTGGATCGTTGTAATTTTTGGATATGTTATACATATATAAGTTGAGTATATGTCCACAAATTTTGAACCGTTAAAAATTAGCGTATAATTTGTTATGAATTTTAAGAGGTAATGGCGATTGTAAATTAGGTTTTGGTGGAAAATTCTAGAATTGAGTGGACCCCACTCTTTGTTGTTGGGGAGATGGCTGATTTTTGGTGGGTGAAATAGTATGTGTAAATCCATCGGTAAAAGGTGTCAAGTCTGCCTTTGACGTGCAAGGTTAACATTTTCCTATAAATAGAGGCTAAGTTAGAATTGAAAATCACACCGTAATTTCATAAGTTTTCTCTCTTTTTCTCTCTAGATTATTGAGTGTATTTTGTGAGTATTTAGATACTTGGTGAGTTGATATTCATCAGGGCAAGTTTCCTTCAGCGTCATATTCGATATCCAGTCAGAAGTGCTGCTCTTTTGAGGTAAGGGATGGTAAGGAATTTTAAGGGTTGTTATGTTTTTCATGTTTCGTAACTTTTCAGACCTTCAAAAATTCTGGAAAAATTTGAAATTATATTTTGATGAGTTTTATTGATTGTGTTCAAAAATGATAATTTTTGGATGTATATATTAAGAGTTATGAATTTTATGAGAAAACACTATTTTAAAAGTAACCGCTTATAACTCCTTGTGGTTAACTCCAAAATTGATGAAATTTTTATCGAAAGTATATCTATATAATATCAGTATACTCTGTGAATTTTGGAATTTTTGGATAAAAGTACAATTTATGATAAATGTTTAAATATTCGGCGGTTTTGGCCATATGAAAAATAGTAAATGAATTTTAAAAATTCTGAGAAAAATATATGTTTAATATGGGACTATATTCTGCTAAATCCCAGAAAAAAAATATTTTTGGAACTGATTTGATATTTTTCATGAAAATGGACTAGTTATGAGTAAATGAATTAAATATGTTATATGAAGTAAGAAAATTGGAAAATATGATTTTATGGCTTAAGAATCCTATATGAGGTATATGCAGATTTTTGATGAGGATTTTGGTTATTGGTGATAAAATCTTATGACTTTGGCATTTTAGAATGATTAAATGCATTATTTAGTAAAGTGTAAACAATTAAAATAAATTATTTATAAGTTTAAGAAATGTTATTTCAATATCATTATACCAAAATATTGGTATGAATTTTATTGTGGAATTTCTACCTTTTTATGTCGGGTTTACTATTCATGAGTTACTATTCACGAGTTACTATTCATGAGTTACTATTCACGAAGTTACTATTCATGGATTACTATTCATGAGTTACTATTCATGACAAAATTGGTTTCTTTTTCTAACCAAATATAGTTGATTTATGAATATTACTCTTGAGATTAAAACTGTATGTTGATCATATTATTTTTATTAGCCTATATAACATTTTTATAACCCTAATGATGATATTTCTCTTTGACTTGAGTGTAAAGATGGGTAGATTTTTGGTATGATCATACTATGTGTTCTCTTTGGCCAATAGTGCAAAGTTGAATTGTTGACTGGTGACCATTGAATTTATAATTGAATATCTTTATCTTAAGTGCAAAGGTGAAATGATCAACATGGTTATAATTATTATTTATATAAATTCTAAAATGATAATATATTTCTTTGAGATAATAATATATTTGGCATTTAGTGCAAATATGAATTGTTGATGAATATCTTTGGCCCGTAGTGCAAAGATGACATGTTGTTGAATATCTTTGGCCAGTAGTGCAAAGATGAACTGTTGACGAATATCTTTGGTCAGTAGTGCAAAAGATGAAGTTATTAGTATGATTATGAATGTGAAATGTGTTTTGGTGTAACCATGATCTTTGATGTTTCGGTAAAGATAGGTGATGAAAATTATCTTCATTCCGGATGAGAAGAGGAATTTAGAACTACAATTATGATTATGAGTTATTCATATGATTGTGGACCGTAATTGTTGATTGATGTTACTGTGGATAAAACATTGTTGGTGGATTTTTAACATGGAGAAGATAATAGACTTTATAGTCTATTTGACTCTTCTAATGGATCGCTCATTCACGCAACTATGGTTGAAATTTTTATCATCTACCTATATGTTCTAAATCTCGATTTATTATTGATGAAGGCTATTGATAATTTAATTATCTTTAGTCATGATATTCTTTACTGAGCTAGTTGTGCTCACCCTTTTTCTTCACAATTCCTTTTAAGTAATAAGAGTGTAGCTGGGTCGAACGGGGGTAACAAGGGAATAAAATGGTGGTCGCTAGCTGTGGAGTTCTCCCGAAACAGTATAAACAAGTGTGTTGTATACATCTTTTAGTAGTTATATTTGGTGAATCATATAGGGTGAGGCGAACCCAACGTTGGAAGGGTGTTTTGCCACTATCATACAAGATGTCTAATGACATACAACCTCGTGTCATCATAGATGTGGTTGTGCTCATCCACTTCTTCGAGTATATTTACGAGCACTACCTATATAATCTTGGTGTTTGTTTGAAGTATAATTTCAATTAGAGACAGTGGAGATAATGATATGTCAAGAGAAGACTCACCATTGGGAAGAATATGATAGTAATCTTCTTGTTTTCTTTTTGGGGTCTATTGGGTCAACCAAGGATAATTTCGGGGCCATATGATATCTATTATAACCCAGACGCAATGGCCTCCTATGCAATGTACGAAGGTTTCCTTGAGCACTTCCCAAAGATTTTAGTTTCTAAAACAGTTTTTGACTATACCTTTATGTAAGGTGTCATTGTGAGGTGCTGTCCACGGTTGGGACATGTGTCACATTTGGTATATATTTGTATCCAAACTCACAGCATATGTGTTGTTGTATTTTGTACGACAATTGTTGTAATAAAGTTGTAGTTATTTTCTGTACCATTTATTTGGCGACTCAGAATGGGTTGGATGGAATGGACCTATTTTGGGGTTGTCACATTTGGTATCAGAGCTTAGGGATATGATCTCTGACGGAGATCGGGGAATAGGACTAAAAGGGGAGAGATGAGTAAATCCTTCGCTAGTGTGTCCTACCTAAACTTAAATTGTTGGTTGGTCATAATAAATGGATATTATGTGATATGTTAATTTTTTTAATTAACCCTTGTTTTATGGAAGTATTTGAGAATGGCAGTTGAGAATGCTAACAATGGAGTGAATGAGACTATGGGGATACCTCTAATCACTAACCATGATAATGTGATGTCAAACGAAGAAGAAATTAGAGATATCCATGTGGTGAGTGAAGAATTGATAGTTGCACCCGAGATGGTCGCAGAGGTAACAGCTGAGAGTGAGGAAGAAGAGGAAGAAGAGGTACCTGAGGAGAATTTATTAGAGGTATTATATGATCAAAATATAGAATTGCAAAATCGTATTCATGAGTTAGAAGAAGCGAAAGTCAAGAACGATCGCTGGGAGCAAAAGGATGCAACAATTCAAGCTTCAGTGTTACCCGATATGTGATGCTTGAGCGAAGCATTCTTTTCGCGAGTATAAGATGATAAAGATGGAATCGAAATTGAAAGAAGAAAAAAGAACGAGCGAGTGAGAATAAGTGATGCATGGGCAAAAAGCCGCACGACACATGGATATTGTGGAAAGAGATGTCCGTCCGAGAAGGCTAAAATAGATTATATGAATTTCTCTTTTTGGAAAGCAATTGGGAGAACCCAACATCGAAGTTTTGAATTACCCATACATAGCGCTCGGCCAACCGAAATTCGATATGGATCGAAGATTGATGATTCATATCATGAATCAGGAGTACGACGAGGCAGTTGAGGGAGGAATATGTCCTATAGAAAAGTATATTCCAACGGTAGTGATGACGCCAAATGCTGTCCCAAACAAGTTAAAGCCAAGTAGTTCAAGGGATAGCAGTTGTCATGACTTCCCAACAAATGAGGAACCCAAATGAAGTTATCACGGGAGATGAGCAACGGAGAAATCATGATGACTCGGGAAATAAAATCTGAAATGAAAGCAAGGTATTCTCAACTTTTCGAAATACCAGGTACGTAAATTTCGGAGACGAAATTTCATAAGAATGGGAGATTGTAAGACCCCGAATTTTATGAAATAAAAGTATTCAATTTTTCTTATAATAACTATTCAGTAAATGGTTAAATTGATAAAAGTTTAAAAGTTAAGGGTGATATATGAATTTTTTTCAAAATACACAAGTGGTTATAAAATATTCATTGTTGTCGGGGAATATTCGTTTGGTCGTAGAATATTCTTTCTGTCGGGGAATATTCGTACGACGCCGCAGCCATTTGTGAGCCCCATAACGAATAACTTTCGAATGAAGAAAACAATAAAAATTAAGTTTTTATAAATAATCTAGCGTAGTTGTTACCAAGTTAACATCGTTGAATAATTCGGTGGTTAAAATACAAGAATACGCTGCTATTATTGAGCAAAGACACACGGTATTGCAAGATATTTTAAATTATTGATTCTTACGTAAGAAGGCACTACTCAATAATTGTTACAAGAATTACTGCTCAATATTTTATTTTATTGATTCAATAATTCTGCGTTGATATTTTATATTATTGTTGTTTCAATAATTATCACCGCACATGATATTTCCCATTATCGGATCAATAATTCATATTATTTGAATAATATTATTAGATAGCATTATTGGTAATGTCTAGAAAGTTACATCGAGAGAGGTTTGGTCACCTAATCATGGCCAAGAAGGAAAAATTTTTATTAGAAAGCCACCTCTTTTCCGGAACCCGCTGGTTGTCATTATTGTGATTTCGTAATATTATTTGTGAATAATTAATTATTAATTTATATGATAAGGAAATATTTATTTGATGTGGATATAAATGATGGATTTATTTATGTGGTTATAAATGAAGGAATTAATGTTGAGGTATTTTATCAAGATTTTGCCGGATTGGAGGCATTAAAAGATCAAATCTGTTGTTTACAAACTTTATTGTGTGAGTTATAATATTGAATCGACCGTTGGATCGTTGTAATTTTTGGATATGTTATACATATATAAGTTGATTATATGTCCACAAATTTTGATCCGTTAAAAATGAGCGTATAATTTGTTATGAATTTTAAGAGATAACTGATTTGGAAATTAGGTTTTGGTGAAAAATTCTAGAATTGAGTGGACCCCACTCTTCGTTGTTGGGGGAGATGGCTGATTTTTGGTGGGTGAAATAGTAATGTAGTAAAGCCATCAGTAGTGAAGTCAAGTCCGCCTTTGCGTCTTTAACATTTTCCTATAAATAGAGGGCTAAGTTAGAATTGAAAATCACACCAGAATTCATAAGTTTTCTCTCTTTTTCTCTCTAGATTATTGAGTTTATTTTGTGAGTATTTAGATACTTGGTAAGTTGATATTCATTAGTGCAAGTTTCCTTCAGCTTCATATCCGATATCCAGTCAGAAAAGCTGCTCTTTTGAGGTAAGGGATAGTAAGGGATTTTTAGGGTTGTTATGTTTTTCATGTTTCGTAACTTTTCAAACATTCAAAAATTCTGGAAAAATTTGAAATTATATTTTGATGAGTTTTATTGATTGTGTCCAAAAATGGTAATTTTTGGATGTATATATTAAGAGTTATGAATTTTATGAGAAAACACTATTTTAAAAGTAACCGCTTATAACTCCTTGTGGTTAACTCCAAAATTAATGAAATTTTTATTGGAAGTATATCTATATAATATCAGTATACTCTGTGAATTTTGGAATTTTTTGCATAAAAGTACAATTTATGATAAATGTCTAAATATTCGGCGGTTTTGGCCATATAAAAAATAGTAAATGAATTTTAAAAATTCTGAGAAAAATATATGTTCAATATGGGACTATATTATGCTAAATCCCAGAAAAGAAATATTTTTGGAACTGATTTGGTATTTTTCATGAAAATGGACTAGTTATGAGTAAATGAATTAAATATGTTATGTGAAGTAAGAAAATTGGAAAATATGATTTTATGGCTTGAGAATCCTATATGAGGTATATGCAGATTTTTGATGAGGGTTTTGGTTATTAGTGATAAAATCTTATGAGTTTGGCATTTTAGAATGATTAAATGCATTATTTAGTAAAGTGTAAACAATTAAAATAAATTGTTTATAAGTTTAAGAAATGTTATTTCAATATCATTATACCGAAATATTGGTATGGATTTTATTGTGGAATTTTTACCTTTTTGTGTCGGGTTTACTATTCATGATTTACTATTCACGAGTTACTATTCATGAGTTACTATTCACGAAGTTACTATTCATGGATTATTATTCATGAGTTACTATTCATGACAAAATTGGTTTCTTTTTCTAACCAAATATAGTTGATTTATGAATATTACTCTTGAGATTAAAACTGTATGTTGATCATATTATTTTTATTATCATATATAATATTTTTATAACCCTAATAATGATATTTCTCTTTGACTTGAGTGTAAAGATGGGTAGATTTTTGGTATGTTCATGACTATGGGTTCTCTTTGGCCAGTAGTGCAAAGTTGAATTGTTGACTGGTGACCATTGAATTTATAATTGAATATCTTTAGCTTAAGTGCAAAGGTGAAATGATCAACATGGTTATAATTATTGTTTATATAAATTCTGAAATGATTATATATTTCGTTGAGATAATAATATATTTGGCATGTAGTGCAAATATGAATTGTTGATGAATATCTTTGGTCCGTAGTGCAAATATAACATGTTGAATATCTTTGGCCAGTAGTGCAAAGATGAACTATTGACGAATATCTTTGGCCGTAGTGCAAAGATGAAGTTATTAGTATGATTATGAACAGGAAATGTGTTTTGGTGCAACCATGATCTTTGATGTTTTAGGTAAAGATAGGTGATGAAAATTATCTTCGTCCTGGATGAGAAGAGGAATTTAGAACTACAATTATGATTATGAGTTATTCATATGATTGTGGACCAGAATTGTTGATTGATGTTACAGGGATAAAACATTGTTGGTGGATTTTTAACATGGAGAAGATAATAGACTTTATAGTCTATTTGACTCTTCTAATGGATTGCTCATTCCGCTGCAACTATGGTTGAAATTTTTTATCATCTACCATATGTTCTAAATCTCTGATTTATTATTGATGAAGGCTATTGATAATTTAATTATCTTTAGTCATGATATTCTTTACTGAGCTAGTTGTGCTCACCCTTTTGCTTCACAATTCCTTTCAGGTAATAAGAGTGTAGCTGGGTCGAGTGGGGGTAACAAGGGAATAAAATAGTGGTCGCTAGCTGTGGAGTTCTCCCGAAACAGTATAAACAAGTGTGTTGTATACATCTTTTAGTAGTTATATTTGGTGAATCATATAGGGTGAGGCGAACCCAACGTTGGAAGGGTATTTTGCCACTATCATACAAGGTTTTTAATGACATACAACCTCGTGTCATCATAAGACAGGGTTGTGCTCATCCACTTGCTGAGTATATTTACGAGCACTACTTATATAATCTTGGTGTTTGTTTGAAGTATAATTCTCAATTAGAGACAGTGGAGATAATCATATGTCAAGAGAAGACTCACCATTAGGAAGAATATGATAGTAATCTTCTTGTTTTTCTTTGGGGTCTATTGGGTCAACCAAGGATAATTCTGTGGCCATATGATATCTATCATAACCTAGACACATGGCCTCCCATGTACGAAGGTTTCCTTAAGCACTTCCCAAAGATTTTAGTTTCTAAAACAGTTTTTGACTATACCTTTATGTAAGGTGTCACTGTGAGGTGCTGTCCACGGTTGGGACATGTGTCACATTTGGTATATATTTGTATCCAAACTCACAGCATATGTGTTGTTGTATTTTGTACGACAATTGTTGTAATAAAGTTGTAGTTGTTTTCTGTACCATGTATTTGGCAACTCAGAATGGGTTGGATGGAATGGACCTCTTTTGGGGTTGTCACAATAGGGTTATGTGATAATGTGTTTAGGTTATTTTATATATTGTGATGATATTATTCTAACTTAGCAATCGATATTATAAATATTAGTTTCAGACAAAACTTATTAAATTGCATAGCGGTAATCAACGGTTCAGGCAAGTTTTTCTTAACTTAATCTCGAGTTGTATTATTCAATTATATTTATGGTTAATCATTTCTGATAGCAATGTCTAAGAATTATTAAATTGCACCCTGTTCGTATGCCATGTATTCATCAGGTATGAAAGGCTGATCACCTTCATTACCATTCGGTCCAGAAATATTTGTTCATATTAAATGCTTGTTCAGTCATAAAATTTGTTCCTGCTAGTTCGCAATAATATTGTAGAACTTTAGCCAACCTATTGTTCAAATCTTTCAATCATGATATATCCTTAAATGAACTTATACTTGCTGGACAAACTTATGCTCACCCTTGCTATATCATGATAAACATTGCAGATTAAGACGAATATGTCGGATACAAGGAAAGGTCAAAGACAGTTCCAGCTTTAGTATATGTGTGCAGTTAAATTGCAATAGTATAGTATGATAAAAATGTTATATGTTAGACTAATTATGTTCTGTGAATGAGAGGTTTGGTCACCTAATTGCGCGCCAATAAGGAGAAATCCTTATCGAAAAGCCCCCTCTTTCCTGGGAACAACCTGGTTGTTAAATATTGTGAGTTATAATATTAATGATGAATAAGTTGTGTTGATTAAAAATGAATTTTGATAGTTCCATTGTGTTGTGATTATTAGTGTTAGTGGAAATCGACATCTATTCCGATGATAATTGATGTCTAGAGGTTATATTGATAAATCGGGTAATTTATCTGATAAATGAGCAATTAATTGCTACTAATTCACATGCTTATATAACTATTTGTTCACATGTGTGTACTATTGGTTCACATTATTTACTATTAGGGGAGTTGGTGCAAGATTGATAATACGTGCATGACTAAGTTAAAAATAGAGGTATAGATGGAGCTATTATACTGTAATTCGTATTTTTCACATGATTATACTATTGATTCACATGATTGAACTATTGATTCACATTATTTACTATTAGGGGAGGTGGTGCAAGTTTGATAATACTTGCAGGACTAAATTAAAATGAAAGAAAAGTTCAAGGTATTGATCTTGTAATTTTCGAGCCCCAAAACGTGCAATTATAGAAACTATATTTTCCTATAAATAGAATCTAATTCTTCCTTCATTTCTCACTAATTCACAAAAGATTTAGAGCGATTATTATAAAGAGAAATTATAGAGAGAAAGAATAAGAGAAGTCTACTACCTCACTATTCCAGTATCCAGTTTTTCCAAGGTAGGGAGTATTATTTCTTTCTTATCCATGAAGAGAACTTCTGTTATTCCATTCTTTATTATTCTATTGGAATAACTCAGATACGCTGGCTACCCTATACTTGGTGAAATTCTTCTTTATTCCATTCTTTATCATTCTGTTGGAACATCCATCGTGTGTTTACTTTGGGACTGGTTCCATTATTTATCATTTCGTTGGAACATCCATCGCTCATGCGTTTCACGTCGGACTCGGTTCCGTCTTTATTATTACATTGGAACATCTTGTTCATCAAGCGTTTCACGCCGGACTGGTTCCGTCTTTATTATTACGTTGGAATATCCTATTCGTGCATTTTACGCTGCACGATTCCGTCTTTTTTATTATTCTCGTTGGAATATCTTATTCTGCGGCATTTTACGGCGGACCGATTCCGTTATTTATTATTACGTTGGAATAACTCCGCTTGCAATGCTGTCTATCGCATGCCTAGTGATTTCTTTTGTTATTCCATTCCTTGTTATACTCAATTGGTTAAAGTTTTGACTTCTATACTCCATGAAATTAGTGGAATATCCTTGATATTTGCACTTCATCCAGTATCTTTTCATGGAAATATTCTTCTGAGCATTCTTGAATTTTACTCTACAAAGCAAAGATCATGTTGACAATTTGGACATTATTAGTTCCTGTATAAATTAATTCTTGAACTTGTTTTATTGAATTCTTATATTATTGTCATCATCCTCATGTTTATACTTTTTTGAAAGTCATCTGTGGCCTGTAGTGCATAGATGGACTTGGTATGATTATGACCAGGGATTATTCGGTGTAATCATGACCGTAATGTTACAAATGATGTGGTAAAAGTCCTCATTGTCGTGTAGTGCAATCGATGGATAGTTGTTGGCATGATCATGACCATTAATGAATACACAAATATTCTTGGCCCGTAGTGCATGGATAATTATGGTCGTGATACTAAAGAATATCCTTGGCCAGTAGTGTGTGGGTGATTCGATGATGTGGATTATTTATTAAAAGTCGAGTCCCAATGATAAAAGTGATGAAAAACCTTTTAAATCATAAAAGATAGTAGATTTTATTCTCTACTTGACTCTTTTAATGGATTGCTTGTTCCGCTGCAGTTAAACTTGATGGTTGTTATATTATATCATTTTAACACTGTTGAAGGCTAACGATAATATATTCTGCATTATCTTAGTCATAATATTTCCTACTGGGCTAGTTGAGCTCACCCTTCTACTTTCATTGTTCTCTTCAGGAAATGAGAACGTAGCAGGGACTAGTCGGGGAACGGAGTGACGGACCAGATGTGTAAGATCCCAACTTATTATTAATGAAATTTAATTTTCTCTATTTATTATTTTGAAATAGTAAGGGTTGATTTGATTAATGTGGATAGTTATGGGTAAAATACGTAAATATTTCAAAATAAGCAAGTGGTTATAAAATATTCATTGTTGTCGGGGAATATTCGTTTGGTCGTCGGAATATTCTTTTTTGTCGGAGAATATTCGATTCGACGGACGCGATCTTTTGTGGGCCCCATGTAGCGATTGGATGAAGAAAAATGACAAATATAAGTTGTTTAAAAATAACGGCGTAGTTGTTACCATTAATACTGTTAAAATACTCGGTGGTTAAAACACAGTAGCACACGGTATTGCACCAATTATTGATTCTTACGTAAGAAGGCACTACTCAATAATGGTTATAGTAATTACTGTTCAGTATTTTATTGATTTAATAATTATTGCGTTGATATTTTATATTGCTATTTTTTCAATAATTGTCATTACACAGTATTTTTCATTATCGAAGCAATAATTCATATTATCTGAATAATATTATTAGATAACATTATTGGCAATGTCTAGAAAGTTCTGTCTAAGGAGAGGTTTGGTCACCTAATCATGCGCCAAGAAGGCGAAATTCTTATCGAAAGCCCCACTTTCACGAGAACTACCGTGGTTGCCGATCTTGTGATTCTGTAATATTATTTGTGAATAATTAATTATTGATTTATATAATGAGGAAAATATTGATTTTATGTGGATATAGATGGAGAAAATTTTTAATGTGACAATTGTTGAAAATTAATATTTTATTTTTACGATAAAATAATTTATTTAAATATATTATTTTAATAATATAATAATGGTGATATTTTTACAACGAATGTGGGATATATGAGTATACGAGGAGGAAGAGTATTTTTGTTGCAATAAATGTTTAAAACATGTTAAATATGTCGGTGGACCCCATTTATTATTTGAAATTTGATTATAGCTTTGCTAAAATCGCCTCGTTTGTGGATTTCGGGCCAATTTCATTTGGAATTTGGAAAAACTTTCTTCAAAGAAATTTGTAGAGAATTGGATTTCTATAAAAAAAAATGCGAGATTCAAATTTTTACGATAAAAGGGCTATTTATTATGAATTATTGAAGTTCAAATAATTGATTTTTGGAAGTTTAAAATAATTTAAATTAGAAAAACGCGTTTTGATATGTTTGGTGGGCTTGGTTGGTTGTTGAAATGAGTGATTTCGGTTTATAAGAGTGTGCGAGGAAAATTTTTATATATATTAATATTATATTAAATTTTCTACTTTGTGTTCTAAAGCATTTTCCTATAAATAGGGTGCTTAGGTTAGAATTGAAAATCACACCGTAAACTCAAGTTTTCTCTCTATATTATCGGCGTATTCTTGTGAGTATTTTGAGTATATTTTGAGTATTGCTATATGGTACAAGTTCAAGTCATAGCTTTATATCAGGTGTTTCAACTAAGTCTTGTCTTTTCATGGAGGTAAGGGATATTATTTTTTCGTAATGATATTATTTCTTCAATATCATTATCTTTGAAATATTAATCAAGTTTTTATCAAATTTGGAACTTTTGGTGTAGAGTTGAGTTACTATTCACGATATTATATTTATTATTCACGATATCTGATCTTATTCACTTAATACTAAGACTATTCATCGAAAAATGAAAATTTTCCCTTTTCGTCTAAAATATCTATTGTGGATACTAGCTTTGATTGTATCCATGTTTTGATCATTCTTGAATTTAACACCACTATGATTATTTTGAGGTATTTTTGGATATGGATGAAACAAAGTACGAATCCTTAATCCTTAATCCTTGTCATTTTGTTTCACTGGATTCGTTTCTTTAAAAATATTTTTCATCATCCTCAGTCCTATATGATGATATAATTGAATATCTTTGGCCTGTCGTGCAAAGATGAATGATTTTTTATGAATATCTTTGGCCCGTAGTGCAAAGATGAACAGGAGTTTAGATGAACATGACCAACTGATGATTATCTTTGGCCTGTAGTGCAAAGATGAATATTTGATTCCAGATATATATTGATTGATATTACAGGGATAAAAGATAGACGATGAACTTTTAAATTCATACATAGAAGATAGTAGTTTGCATTCTCTACTTAACTCTTCTAATGAATTATTATTTCCATTATGAATATTGATTTAAAACTTGTTGTCTATTGTATTCTATTAGATTTTCTCTGTTGAAGACTAACGATAATTTGTTGTATATTATCTTAGTCATAATATTCTTCTTTGGGCTAGTTGAGCTCACCCTTTTCCTTGTTGTTCCATTTTTCTTCTCGGGAGGCTAGAATGTAACAGTACTAGTCGGGGTATGGAATGAAGGTTCTAGAGAGAGTTGTTTAGTAGTCCTCACCATTTTGTAAAATAATGTATCAATAATTATGATGGGGATTTATTTGCGTGTGGATATTGTCAGATGGCAATATCTCGTATTTAAACTCACGGTTTATATGTTGTAATAATAAAGTTGTAGTTGTTTCATACCATGTATTGACAACTCGAGAATGGGTGATGTATACCTATTTTAGGGGTGTCGCAGTTAGTATCGAGCTTAGGGATATGATCTCCGCGAGATCTCGGGAATAGAACCAGGAGGGAGAGCGAGTAAATCCTTCGCTAGTGTGTCCTACATAAGCTTATTTGTTAGTTGGTCGGTATATATGGATATTATGTGATATATTGATTTCCTTAATTAACCCTTGTTTTATGACAAGATTTGAGAATGTCGATCGAGAATATTAACAATGGAAATGAGACCGTGGAGACGCCTGTACTCACCAACGAGGAGAACGTTAACAACAGTTTGGCAATGTTCCTCCCGTGAACAACACCACCAATCGAATGATGATGAACGAGGGATGTTTAGAAGCTTTTTGCAGTTCATGCAAAATCAAACGAGGGAGACTCGTGTTCAAAATACGAGGAGGAAATGATAGCAATTCACGGGTTGTCACAAACCAAGCGATTCAAAGAGTTGGGACCACCTGAATTTAAGGGAAAGCCAGATCCGATCATGGCGAAACATGGGTCAAGCAAATTACCAAGATATTCGATGTCTTGGGATGCACGGAGGAACAGAAGGTTCCATTCGCCACCTTTATGTTCCGTGGCGAAAGCGGTATCATCTGGTGGAAGTCTCGTGAAGCGTACTCCATCCACCAAGACTCAAGATGTCTTGGGAGACGTTTGAAACTATTTAATGACAAATACTTTCCGAAAGTGTTCGCTATATGAAGGAAGTGGAGTTCATCGATTAGAACAAAACAACATGGCGGTGTCTCAAGACGAGGCAATGTTTGCAGAGTTATCCAGTTTGCACCTCATTTCGTGGAGAATGAGGAACGATGACGCCGATGTTTCTTAGAGGTTTGAAACCCGATACGCCAAGATCTCATTTCTCATAAATTTTCTCTCCATTCAGATATGTTGTAAGCACAGGCTCAATTATTAGAGCGAGATAACGAGTATGGTCAACCGAGGGACCACAATCGAGGATCATACCAGAGATAGCGATCAACAAAACAATGATAACCAAAACGGAGAAAGAAAAGAGACGGACAAAATGGTAACCACTCTGGTGGTAATCATGGCCATGTAAATAGAAGAAGAAGCGAGTCGGGAGGAGATTTTAAAAGAGAAGATTTAACAACGACCATGTGAAGACGACGGTCTTACGTGAACCGGTTCTAAGGAGGAGAACGACCACCCCATATATGCTATAAATGCTGGGAAAGAGGGACATATCACCAAACCGCCCACAACAGTTCAAGGTATGCTATAATTGTGGAAAGGAAGGACATATCGCCGAGAGATTATGCAGAGTAGCAAAACCTAGTTCAACGGGGGACGGTGACTCAAAAGATCATCCCGAGTAAAAGTCAAAGTCAATCGGTTCTCGGAAGAAGCGTTTGTTGTTGATCGAGTCGAAATGCGAGGAACCCAAACGAGGTGATCACGGGTAAGCTATTTATAAATTCTTACGAAGTTTATACCTTACTTGATACCGTGTATACCCATTCATTTATCTCTCCCGCTTGTGCTCAACGCGTTTAAACTTGACTCAGGAGAAATTAGACTTTGACTTATCTCGTGGAAACTCCGTTAGAGAAACTTTCATCACATCCACCTGCTTATAAATCTTGTTTAATTCAAGTTGGCACCATCACCTTACCATTGACCTTATCTCTTTAAAGATACTTGCTTTTGATGTGATTTTAGGGATTGATTGGTTAACTACTCATCATGCCAAAATTGATTATTTTCGTAAGGTTGTTAGTTTTCATATTCCTAACCAACTTTGTTATTTAATTCAAGCAACTAAACCATTAAAATCAATCACTATCATATCTAATCATAAAGCTATTCGTTTATTGAAAAAGCGGATGTCAAGCTTTCTTAGCCCATGCTATGGATTTGAATAAAGACACGTCAAATTTGAATAATATTCTGTTGTTATTGACTTTCCGACGTATTTTCAAGAACTTCCTACCACCCCCAAACGTGAAGTTGAATTCTTTATTGATCTTGAACTTTGGTACAAAGCCCATTTCTAAAACCCCATATCGAATGGCTCCTATTGAACTTCAGAGTTAAAGGTCCAACTACGAGGAATTGTTGGACATCGGTTTCATTCATCCTAGTACATCTCCTTGGGGTGCTCTGTTTTATTCGTAAAGAAGAAAAGACGGAGTATGCGACTTTTGTATCGACTATCGGGAATTGAACCATGTCACCATCAAGAATAGGTATCCTCTACCTCGTATTGATGACTTGTTTGACCGATTGCAAGGGGCACAATTTTTTCAAAGATCGATCTTCGTTCTAGATATCATCGGTGAAGATTTAGGCGAGGATATTCCAAAGACCGCCTTGAGAACCGAGACGGGCATTATGAATTCTTAGTCATGTCTTTCGGATTAACTAATGCTCCTGTAGCTTTCATGGATATGATGAACCGAGTATTCAAGAAATATTTGGATCAGTTCATTGTTATTTTTATAGATGACATCCTCATATATTCCAAAAGTTGTGAAGATCATGAGCACCATTTGAAGCTGGTACTCCAAAGGCTTCGTGAAAACAAACTATATGCCAAATTGAAGAAATACGAGTTCGGCTTGAGGAAGTAGCATTCCTTGGGCACGTGGTGTCGAAACATGGAGTATCTGTTGATCCGCCAAGATTGAAGCAATACAAAGTTGGGAGCAATCAAGTCGGTGATCAAGTACGTAGCTTTTGGGCTTAGCGAAAGTTATTATCGGAGATTCATGGAAGGTTTTCTCGAATCGCTACTCCATTAACCCGCCTAACTCAAGGATACAAAATTCAGTATGGAGCGAGGAATGCGAGAAGAGTTTCCAAGAGCTCAAGAGGAGACTCATTTTAAGACTGTTTCTAACAATACCATCCGTACGGATGGATTTGTTATCTACGCCGATGCTTCGTGCAAAGGGTTAGGATGTGTTCTCATGCAACGTGGGAAAGTCATAGCCTATGCCTCGCGACAACTTAAAGAGTATAAGAGGAATTATCCTACTCATGATCTAGAGTTGGCAGCAGTCGTTTTCGCGCTAAAGATATGGAGGCACTATCTATATGGGGAGAAAGTGGAGATATATTTAGACCACAAAAGCCTCAAATATTTCTTCACGCAAAAGGAACTCAACATGCGGCAACGACGTTGGCTTGAGTTGTTGAAAGAGTACGACCACACTATTCAATACCATCCTGGAAAAGCGAACGTGGTAGCTAACGCGTTGAGTAGAAGATCATATGCAGGAATGAGTGCGATGATGTCAAGTATACGCATAGAGCCAACTTTAATAGAAAAGGTTAAGGTTGCTCAAGCCACCGACCCGGAGCTGATGCGTATGAAGAAGAAAGTACAAGAAGGTGCTATTCCAGAAGCGAGAATTGATGAAGAAGGAATACTTGAGTCCACTCCGGACTTTGTGTCCCTAACGACTACGATTTGAAGTACAAGATTATGATGGAGGCACACAATACACCATTTGCAATCCATCTCGGAAGTACCAAATGTATCGTGATCTTGACATACATTTTGGTGGAACAATATGAAGAGAGAGATTGCAAAGTTTATCTCAATGTGTTTAACTTGTCAACGTAAAGGCGGAGCATCTAGTACCTAAGGGTCCGTTGCAACCACTTGTGATTCGAAATGGAAGTGGGAACACATTACCATGGATTTCGTTCACGGGTCTTCCTATGGTTTCTCAAGGCATCAATGCTATTTGGGTTATTGTTGATAGATTAACCAAATCGCTCATTTCTTGCCGATACGGAGACTTATTCCTTGAACGCCTTGCTAGTATATACGTGAATGAGATTGTGAGGTTGCATGGCATGCTGTATCCATAGTTTCGGATCGTGACCCAAGATTCACTTCAAGATTTTGGGTTAGCTTGCAAAAAGCTATGGGCGCAGATTTGCGATTTAGTTCGCATACCATCCTCAAACCGGACGGACAATCGAGAGGACTATTCAAACTCTTGAAGATCTATTAAGACTCGTGTCCTAGACTTCAAGGAAGTTGGGATAAGTATTTACCATTGGTGGAATTCTCCTACAACAACAGTTATCGTGCAAGTATAGGTGTGGCTCCATTTGAAGCATTATATGGACGAAAGTGTCGTTCTTCAATATGTTGGGATGAGGTGGGTGAAGCAACATTGTTGGGACCCGAAGTTAAGACGTATGACTCACCGAAAAGATCCAAATGATTCGGACAACGATACAAATAGCACAAGATCGACAAAAGAGTTATGCGGATCTTCATCGAAAGGACGTGGAATTTAGTATAGGGGATCATGTATTGTTGCGAGTTGCTCCATGGAAGGAGTTACAAGATTTGGGAAGAGAGGAAAGCTCAATCCACGATTTATTGATCCATTTCAAATTCTTGACCGAAAGTAGGAAATGTAGCCTATAGACTCGCGTTACCTCAAAAGTATGTCTCGTGTTCATAATGTGTTTCACATATCTCGTACTTCAGTAAATATGTGAAAGACCCGAACCACGTTATAGAAAGTTAGAACCGGATGAGATAAATCAAGACTTAACGATGAGGAGGTACTGTCAAGATCTTGGATAGGAAGGAGCATGTCCTACGCCAAGAAAGGTCATACCACAAGTTAAAGTTTTGTGGAGGAATCATGCTATAGAGGAAATGACTGGGAATTGGAAACGGAAATGAAAGCGAGCTATCCTCACCTTTTGAAACACCCAGTACGACGTCAATCATGAGGACAAAATTTCATAAGGAGGGAGGTTGTAAGACCCCAACTTATTATTAATGAAATTTAATTTTCTATTTATTATTTTGAAATAGTAAGGGTTGATTTGATTAATGTGGATAGTTATGGGTAAAATACGCAAATATTTCAAAATAAGCAAGTGGTTATAAAATATTCATTGTTGTTTGGGAATATTCGTTTGGTCGTGGGAATATTCTTTTTGTCGGAGAATATTCGCATGACTGACAAGTAGCGATCTTTAATGGGCCCCATAACTAAAAAGCGATTGGATGAAGAAAACGACAAATATAAGTTGTTTAAAAATAACTGGCAGTAGTTGTTACCATTAATATTGTTAAAATACTCTGTGGTTAAAACACAAGAAGACACCAGTATTGCACCAATTATTGATTCTTACGTAAGAAGGCCTTTACTCAATAATGGTTTACAGAATTCTTCGCTCAAAGATTTTATTGATTTAATAATTGTTGCGTTGATATTTTATATTGTTTTTTTTTTTCAATAATTGTCATTTACACAGTATTTTTCATTATCGAAGCAATAATTCATATTATCCGAATAATATTATTAGATAACATTATTGGCAATGTCTAGAAAGTTACATCTAAGGAGAGGTTTGGTCACCTAATCATGCGCCAAGAAGAAGGAGAAATTCTTATTGGAAAGCCCCTCTTCCTAGAAGGCGTTCTGTTGTCAATATTGTGATTCTCAGTAATATTATTTGTGAATAATTAATTATTGATTCATATGATGAGGAAAATATTGATTTTATGTGGTTATTATATTCTATTAGATCTTTCCCTGTTGAAGACTAACGATAATTTGTTGTATATTATCTTAGTCATAATATTCTTTTATGGGCTAGTTGAGCTCACCCTTTTCCTTGTTGTTCCATTTTTCTTCTCGGGAGGCTAGAGAATGTAAGCGAAAGTACTAGTCGAGGTATGGAATGAAGGTTCTAGAGAGAGTTGTTTAGTAGTCCTCACCATTTTTGTAAAATAATGTATCAATAATTATGATGGGAATTTATTTGCGTGTGAATATTGTTTAGATGGCAATATCTATATTTAAACTCACAGTTTATATGTTGTAATAATAAAGTTGTAGTTGTTTCTGTACCATGTATTGACAACTCAGAATGGGTGATGTATACCTATTTTGGGGGCGTCACAAGATGATAGCATTAGTAGTCCTCAATATTCCGTGAAATAGTGGGAAAATAAATGTAATAATATTGAATTTGAGTTTATATATTGTCTAGACGACAATATTTGTATTAAAACTCACAGCTTATGTTTTGTCGTACTTTGCATCTACGGTTGTATAATTAAGTTGTATTTGTATTCGTACCATGTATTTTGCCACCGAATAGGTGATGTATACCTAATTTGGGGCGCCACAGTTGGTATCAAAGCTTAGGATATGATCCACGGCTAAGATGTGAGACTAGAACTAGGAGGAGAGGCGGGAATTCCTTCGCTAGTATGACCTACCTAAGTTTATTTGGTATTTGATTGGTCGGTCAGAGTATAGGGATAATATGTTGCATGTCAATTAACCCTTGTTTTGTTGCAGTGTTTGAAAATGGCATCCGAGAATGTTGAGAACATCAATGGAGCACAGGAGACCGTTGAGTCTCCACAGATCAATAACCAGGACAATGTAAATCAGGAAGGCGACAATCCTCATGCAAACAACAACACTGACCAAATGATGAACGATGGAATGTTCAGAGGCTTTATGCAATTCATGCAACATCAGGCGAGAGCGGCTCCTATTCAAAATGTAGGTGGAAACACTGGAAACTCTCGAACGGTCACCGCTAAACAGTTCAAGGAGCTTGAACCACCCGAGTTTATTGGAGAGCCAAAACCACTTAAAGCGGAAGTGTGGATAAAGCAGATCACCAAGATATTTGATGTCTTGGGATGCTCCGAGGAGCAAAAGGTTCCCTTCGCCACCTTCATGTTGCGTGAAGAGGCAGATTACTGGTGGGAATCTATAAAACGTACCCACCCTGACGCACTCAAGATGTCTTGGGAGAAGTTCCAAGAGATATTCAACGACAAGTACTTTCCCGAAAGTATTCGTCACATGAAAGAGGTGGAGTTTATCAAGTTAGAGCAAAACAATATGATCGTGTCACAATACGAGGCTAAATTTGTGGAGTTATCCCGATTTGCATCCCATTTGGTCGATAATGAGGAGCGAATGACACGAATGTTTTTTAGAGATTTGAAATCGGAGATACGTCAATATCTTATTTCTTATAAACTGTGTTTGTACTCAGATATTGTAAATAGGGCTCAGATATTGGAGCGCGGTAACGAGTCAACGCAACCAAGAGAAAGCAGCCGGCAGCATGAAAATACCAGTGGTATCAGCCATCGAAGCGGTGACAACAAACGTGGAGGGAATCAACATGCCAGAAATGGTAACCACTTCGGTGGTAATCATGGCCAAGACAGTAAAAATGGATATTTCAAGAAAAGGAGATTCAACAATGATGGAAAGACGTTAGCACCAGCAACCGTGGTTAAGGAAGGAGAACGACCACCTATTATATGCTTCAAATGCAAAGGGGAGGGACATATCAGTCCAAACTGCGTGATGCCATCCAAAACGTGTTATAATTGTGGAAGAGAAGGTCACCTAGCCCGATTTTGTCGTTCACCAAAGACAGGTTCAGCTAGGATGGAGGCACCAAAGGTCGTCCCGAAAAAGTCAAAGCCGGTGGTGCAAGGAGAGCATTTGTTGTGACCTCCCGAAGCAAGGAACCCGAACGAGGTCATCACGGGTAAGCTTTATCATAAACTCTAGCGAAGTCTATACCTTATTTGATACCGGTTTTACCCATTCTTTTATTTCTCCTACTTGCGCTCAACGTTTAAATTTGACTCCGAGAAATTAGACTTTAACTTATCTCGTTGAAACTCCATTGGGAGAAACCTTCATTAAATCCAATCGCTTATAAGTCTTGTTTGATTCAAATCCAGAACCGCATCGCGTTACTCCGTCGATCTTATTTCTTTAAAAATACTTGCATTTGACGTGATTCTAGGATTGATTGGTTAACTATTCATCATGCAAAAATTGATTATTTTCGTAAGGTTGTTAGCTTTCATATTCCTAATCAACCTATTATGCGAATTCAAGCGACCAAACCATTAAAATCATTCACGGTCGTCTCAAGCCATAAAGCTATTCGTTTATTGAAAAACGGATGTCAAGCTTTCTTAGCTCATGTCAGGGATTTAAACAAAAATACGTTAGTTCTGAATGATATTTCTGTTGTTAATAAATTTCGACGTATTCCTCGAAGAACTTCCGCCTACCCAGGCGTGAAATTGAATTTTGTATCGACCTTGAACCCCAGACAAAACTCATTTCCAAAGCCCCATATCGAATGGCTCCTATTGAACTTCGAGGAGTTAAAGACCCAAGCGAGGAATTGTTAGACATTGGTTTCATTCGCCCCAAGACGTCTCCTTGGGGTGCTCCTGCTCTATTCGTGAAGAAGAAAGATGGGAGTATGCGACTTTGTATTAATTATCGGGAGTTGAATCATGTCACAATCAAAAATAGGTACCCATTGCCACGTATTGATGACTGTTTGACCGATTTAAGGCGCCAAATTCTTTTCAAAGATTGATCTTCGTTCAGGGATCATCAATTGAAGATTAGAACCGGATGACATTCCAAAGACGGCCGCCGAATCCTCAGTATGGGCATTATGAATTCCTAGTCATGTCCTTTGGATTGACTAATGCTCCTACTACCTTCATGGATATGATGAACTGAGTATTCAATGAATATTTGGATCATTTTGTGGTCGTCTTTATTGATGACATCCTCATATATTCCAAAAGCCGTGAAGATCATGAGCAACACTTGAGGCTGATACTCCAAAAGCTTCATGAAAACAAACTATTTGCCAAGTTGAAGAAATGCGAAGTTCGCTTCGAGGAAGTTACATTCCTTGGGCACGTGATATCAAATCATGGGATATCATTGACCCAAGAAAGATCAAGCAATTCAAAGTCGGGAGCAACTTAAATCGATGACCAAGCACGTAACTTTCTTCGCCTTTAGTGGTTATTATCGGAGATTCGTAGAAGGTTTTCTCGAATCGCTACTCCATTAACTCGGATGACTCAAAAGATACAAAATTCGGTTGGAGCGTGGAATGTGAGAAGAGTTTTCAAGAACTCAAGAGGAGACTCATTTCAAAGACTGCTCGACAATACCATCGGGCTCGGAGGATCTCGTCATCTCAAAGTGATGCTTCCGCAAAAGGGTTAGGATGTGTTCTCATGCAACACATGGGAAAGTCATAGCCTTTATGCCTCACCAAGAACTCAAAGAATATGAGAGGAATTATCCTACTCATGATCTAGAGTTGGCAACTGTCGTTTTTTGCTCTTAAAATTTGGAAGCATTACCTGTATGGGGAGAAAGTGGAGATCTATACGGATCATAAAAGCCTCAAATATTTCTTCACTCAAAAGGAACTCAACATGCGGCAACGACGTTGGCTCGAACTGTTGAAAGATTATGATCATACTATTCAATACCATCCTGGAAAAGCGAATGTAGTAGCTGATGCACTGAGTAGAAGATCAAATGCGGGTACGAGTGTAATATTGTCAACGCAAAGGCCCATTTTGTATGACTTGCAAAGGATGGAGTTAGAGATAAAGACTCCAGGGACCCATGTGATGATGGCGAATATATGAGTAGAACCGACTTTAATCGATAAAGTTAAATCTGCTCAAGCTACAGACCTGGAGCTGATGCGTATGAGGAAGAAAGTACAAGAAGGTGCTATGTCGGAAGCAAGAATCAATGAAGAAGGAATACTTCGAGTCAACTCCAGACTTTTTATTCCTAACAACCCTGATTTAAAGTATAAAATCATGATGGAGGCGCACAACACACCGTTTGCAATCCATCCTGGGAGTACCATAATGTATCGTGATCTTCGACATACATTTTGGTGGAGCAATATGAAGAGAGAGATAGCAGAATTTATCTCAAGGTGTTTAACTTGTCAACGAGTCAAGGCGGAGCATCAAGTACTAAAAGGTCCATTGCAACCACTTGAAATTCCAGAATGGAAGTGGGAACACATTACCATGGATTTCGTTACTAGTCTTCCCAAGGTTTCTCAAGGCATAGATGCAATTTGGGTCATTGTTGATAGATTGACCAAGTCTGCTCATTTCCTACCTATACGAGAAACTTATACACTTGAACGTCTTGCTCGTATGTGAAAGTACTATGCATACAAGCCAATCATGTATGATGATAAAGCATATACTGTGTAATCAATCTTATTTATTTATTAATAAAAGAATTATTTATTAAAGGCATTTATTATCTACATGGTGCTGTTTTAATAATATGTGATAAACCCATAGTTTTAAGCAACGCTTTTAGAATAATGATGATGATCATTCTAATGAGATCTAAATTCTTAGAAAGCTTAAAGCTAGAATAGTTCCCAATCATTGGATTACTAAATTGGAGATTAGTGAATCCGGATAGATTGGTACATACGTTGCTTGCTCATTGGATGAGGATGATTGATCTCATGATCATTTGTGTGGAGACACTAAAGCGAGTATGTAGGTGCTTATTAGAGAATAAGTTCACTGAACGTGACTCGCTAAGGAATACCTAATGGAGTTTTACTTTTGTCAATAGGAATTCTGTAGTGATAGTAAGTACAAATGATCCTTAGACTTGAGATCATCATAGTATCTTATATATAATGAATTACACTTTGACTTATTCCTTAAGACTCTTTAGAGTATATCAAAGGGTATGCTTGGGTGTAATAAGTTATATATGAAGATAATGAATGATCAATAAAGAATCTACCACTTCTAGTAAAAGGAGAAATGTCCTATGTGATTCGATAAATGACAACCCATGAATCCTTGGCCAAGGTGGAATGAAATTAGAAAGTAGTTTCTAATTTGCATTCATTAGGAGTTGTGCATTTAGGAATCAAAATACATATAATTAAATAAAATAAGACTTGTGGTAATTCCATGTCTTATATTTAATTGGGACATTGTATGGTGGAAGGATTGAATTGTACGGTAACTATTTACTCAAAGGTTCTTTTATGATTAATGTTGAAATCTATATTATCCGGAAAGTCGTTGATCGTTAGGGAGAACTTATCCCTATTGTAGAATAAATATTATTTATTTAAATAAATTATTTGTTTAATTTATTTATTTAAATGAGATTAAATTGTTCTAATTGATTTATTCACAATAGGTTTAATATGGAGAACCTAAAGGGTCACACCATAAAAGGAAGAATAATTATTTAAGAAGTTAATGGCATAATTGTAATAATATGTTAAGTATATTTAATTTAATCTATGGTGATAGAATAAATTAAATAGCTTAATATTTATTATTTAATATTTTATAAATATTAAATATAAATTAATAAGAGGAGTCTTATTAATATTATTACAATTATTATTATTTTAATTTCTAAAAGGTTTAGGAATTAATTTAATATAAGTATTTCTCATTTATTCCTAATTGGATTAGGAAAGAAAATTAGTTAAAGGAGTTTAATTAATTAGCCCTAATAGGATTAGGGAGCCCATTTAATTAAAAGAGTTTAATTAAATAAATAATACCTTATTTTAATTAAAATGATAGGTTACATGATATCTTTATAAGAGAGTCTTATATTAGATATCTAATATAACGTAATTCCAAGAGTTGAGAAGACGCCTTTTTCTTATCTGAGATAAGAAAAACTAGGGTTTGAGCCAATATCCCTTCTTCTTGATAATTATTCTTCTTTGGTGGATCACCTATAGAGGCCATACACTTGGGTGGCTTACATTGATCAAAGGAAGGAATCAAACCGGAGATTCAAGGAGATCATGAGAAGTGGGAGGTGAACTCGTGCACTGAGGAAGCTCGTTTCTACAAGGGTATGATTTCATAATTTCTTATTCTTCGTTTAAT
The DNA here is from genome assembly GCA_020205615.1 of Panax quinquefolius. Lineage (NCBI taxonomy): Eukaryota > Viridiplantae > Streptophyta > Magnoliopsida > Apiales > Araliaceae > Panax > Panax quinquefolius. Next base: position 78,451,538 of record CM035174.1, read on the forward strand.
TAATAATATGCATAAAGGATGATCCGGGTAATCGGTTTGTGAAAATTTTAAAATCTGATTTTATTTCCCTTCCGCTAATTTTTGCAATTTGATTGTTACTTTGATTTTCACAAAACCTAACAGTGGTATCATGAGCCAAACTTTATACGAAATATTAATTATTTTGGTTCCATATATGTTTGAGTATGTATTTTGAATAATTTATTGGGCATAATTTGTTGTATAAAATTATTATTTTATGAAAAAAAAATATTTTTCTAGAAAAACATTTTCGGAAACATTTTTTTTTATGATTTAAATCAGGTAATCATTTTTTTAAGGGGCATGATCGCCGAAAGAAAAAAAAATAAAAAAATAAAAAATAAAAACTGTAATAACCTGTTGCTTATAATTTGCGCCGAAATCATGTGTTTTTTTTTTGGGGAATCCGTATGGCAGTGATGTAATATGATTACATTAAAATCAAGTTTCTTTTTGGAAAAACTGTTTCAGCGTGTATGTAAGACCCCGAAATTTTTTTAAATAAAAAGGAATTTCCTTTATTTATTATTTTGAAATAGTAAGGGTTGATTTGATTAATGTGGATAGTTAGGGTAAAATACATAAATATTTCAAAATAAGCAAGTGGTTATAAAATATTCATTTTGTGGGGGAATATTCGTTTGGTCGTGGAATATTAATCGCTTGTCGGGAATATTCGTATTTGCGGTAGTGACCCATAATGTGGGCCCCATGTGAAAGCGATTGGATGAGGAAAGCGACAAATATAAGTTGTTTAAAAATAACTTGGCGTAATTATTACCAATTATCTTTGTTGGAATCTTAGGGTGGTTAAAAAACACACTAATACGCGTTGTCGAAGAAAGTATTACATGCGGTATTGCATCAATTATTGATTCTTACGTAAAGAAGGCACTACTCTAATAATTGTTATGTAATTATTATTCGATAGTTTATTTTATTGATTCAATAATTGCTGCGTTGGTATTTTATATTATTCTTTGTTTGATAATTGTCACGCACAATATTTCCCATTATCGGATCAATAATTCATATTATTTGAATAATATTATTAGATAACATTATTGGCAATGTCTAGAAAGTTACGTCTAAGGAGAGGTTTGGTCACCTAATTGCGGCGCCAAGATGAGAGATCCTTATTGGAAAGCCCCCTTTCACAGGAGCTACTGGTTATCATAATTGTGATTACTGTAATATTATTTGTGAATAATTAATTATTGATTTATATGATAAGGAAATATTTATTTTATATGAATATAAATGATGGATTTATTTATGTGGTTATTAATGAAGGAATTAATCTTTGAGATGTTTTATTTGTATTTTTGCCGGATTGGAGGTATTAAAAGATCAAATTGGTGTTATTACTGACTTTATTGTGTGAGTTATAATATTTAATCAAATAGTTGGATCGTTGTAATTTTTGGATATGTTATACATATATAAGTTGAGTATATGTCCACAAATTTTGAATCGTTAAAAATGAGCGTATAATTTATTATGAATTTTAAGAGTGATTGATTGAGAAATTAGGTTATAAATGATTTTGGTGGAAAATTCTAGAATTGGTGGGCCCCACTTTTGGTTGGTGAGAAATGTGCTCAATTGAATTTTCAAATGTGGTGGGTGGGAATAATAGCGAGTAAAGCCATCGGAGGTTGCGGGTTAAGTCCGCTTGGCGTCTTAACATTTTCCTATAAATAGAGGCTAAGTTAGAATTGAAAATCACACCAGAAACAAAGTTTCTCTCTTTCTCTCTATATTATTGGCGTATTTTGTGAGTATTTAGATACTTTGAGAGTTCTTTGTTAAAGATACAAGTTTCATTCAACATCACTTGAGCCTTTCCTCCGAAATCTTGATTCTTTGAGGTAGGGGATATTATTTTTTGTAATGATATTATTTCTTGATATCATTATCTTTGAAATGTTGATCTGAAGTTTTATCAAATTTGGAACTTTTTCATGTCGGGTTACTATTCATGAGTTCTTATTCACGAGTTACTATTCATGAGTTACTTATTCACGAGTTCTTATTCACGAAGTCTTATTCATGAAGCGTGAAGATGTTTTTGTGGAATTTCTATCTTTTGGTGTGAGATTCTTATTCACGTATCTGACTTTATTCACGATATCTGACACTATTCATAGAAAAATAAAATTTCTTCTTTTAAGTCAAAATATCTATTACGGATACTAGCTTTGATTGTATCCATGTTTTGATCATTCTTGAATTTTACACCACTATGATTATTTTAAGGTATTTTTGAACATGGATAAAACAAAAGTACGAATCCTTAATCCTTAATCCTTGTCATTTTGTTTCTTTGGATTCGTTTCTTTAAAAATATTTTTCATCATCCTCGGTCTTAAATGATGATATTATTGAATATCTTTGGCACGTAGTGCAAAGATGAATGATTCTGAAGAAGAATATCTTTGGCTGTAGTGCAAAGATGAGCAGTGTTTAAATGAACATGAATGAGTGATGAATATCTTTGGCCTTTAGTGCAAAGATGAGCAGTGTTGAGATGAACATGGCCGATTGATGAATATCTTTGGCTCAGAGATGAGATGAATGATGAGTTGAAGAATATCTTTGGCACATGGTGCAAAGATGAATATTTGATTTGAGATGAATATTGATTGATGTTACGGGGATAAAATATTGATGATGGATATTAAATTCATAGATTATAGTAGATTTCATTCTCTACGTAACTCTTCTATGAATTATTATTTCCATTGCGAATATTGATCTGAAACTTGTTTGTCTATTGTATTCTATCGATTTTTCCTGTTGGAGACTAACGATAATTTGTTGTATATTATCTTAGTCATAGTATTCTTCTTGGGCTAGTTGAGCTCACCTTTTCCTTGTTGTTCCATTTTTCTTCTCGGGAGGCGAGAATGTAGCGAAGTCTTAGTCGGGGTATGGAATGAAGGGTTACAGAGAGTTGTTTAGTAGTCCTCACCATTTTTGTAAAATAATGTATCAATAATTATGATGGAGATTTATTTGCGTGTGGATATTGTCTAGAAGACAATATTATATTTAAACTCACAAAGTATATATTGTCGTATTTCACACGAAATTTGTATTATTGAAGTTGTAGTTTGCTTCTTGTACCATGTATTTGGCGACTTCGAATGGGTGTTGTGTATATACTATTTTGGGGGCGTCACAGGTTAATATCGAGCTTAGGGATATGATCTCTGGCGGAGATCGGGGAATAGAACTAGGAGGGGAGGCGAGTAAAACCTTCGCTAGTGTGTCCTACTAAGCTTATTTGTTGGTTTGGTCATAATATAGGGTATTATGTGATTTGTTAATTTATTTAATTAACCCTTGTTTTATGATAGTTTTAAGAATGGGCTGCTTTGAGAAGCGTTAACAATGGAGTGAATGAGATCGTGGAGACACCTCTAATCGCCAACCGAGGATAATGTGATGTCGGTGAAGAAGGAATTAGAGATATCTATGTGGTGAGTGAAGAATTGATAGTTACTTTTAGAGATAGTCGCAGAGGTAACGAAATGAGAGTGAGAAGAAGAGGAAGAAGAGGTACCAAGAGAGTTTATTAGAGGTATTTTATGATCAAAATGTAGAATTGCAAAATCGTATTAATGAGTTAGAAGAAGAAGAAATTTGAAGAATTGCGGTGAATCGTGGAGCAAAAAGGATGCAACGATTCAAGCTTGTGTTACCCGATATGTGATGCTTGAATGAAGCACTCTTTGGCGAGTATAAGATGATAAAGCTGGAATCGAAATTTGAAAGAAGAAATAACTAAGCGAGTGAGAATGAGTGATGCATGGGTAAAAGCCGCGACGACGCGTTGATATTATGGAAAGAGATGTCCAATCTAAAAGAGAAGATTTAACGATGACGGAAGGCGTCGGCAGCAAAGATCGCGACCATCAACAAATTCTAGGGAAGAGAACGATCGCCGATTAGATGCTCTGGATGTGGAGAGGAGGACATATAAGGTCAAACTGTTCAAAGCCTTCCAAGGTATGCTATAATTGTGGAAAAAGAAGGACATATCGCTCGAGATTATGCGATATCGAAAACCAGATCCAATGAGAATGGTGACTCAAAAGGATGTCCCGAGAAAAGTCAAAGTCAGCGGTTCTTGGAAGAGCGTTTGTCGTGACCAATCAAAATATGAGGAACCCGAACGAAGTTAGCACGGGTTAGTTAATTATAAATTCTTGCAAGTATATACCTTTACTAGATATTGGTTCTACCCATTCTTTTATCTCTCTACTTGCGCTCAGCGTTTGAACTTGACTACGGAGAAATTAAACTTTGACCTATCACATGGAGACTCTATTAGGAGAAACTTTCATTACATCCGTTGTTTAAAAATCTTGCTTGATTCAAGTTGGCTTTATCACATTACACGTTAACCTTATTTCTATAGAGATATTTGCTTTTGATGTGATTTTAAGGTTAACTACTCATCATGCCAAATTGATTGCTTTTGTAAGGTTGTTAGTTTTCATATTCCTAAGCAACCTGTTATCCGAATTCAAGCAATCAAACCATTGTAATCAAACATTTTCATATCAAGCCATGAAGTCATTCGTTTATTACGGATGTCAAGTTTTCTTAGTCCATGTTATGGATTTGAATAAAGACACGTCAGATTTGAATAATATTCCTGTTGTTATTGATTTTTCCTGATGTATTTCCTGAAGAATTTCTTGGCTTACTCCCAAAGCTTTCGATATTAAATTTTGTATCGACTTTGAACCCAGACAAAACTCATTTCTAAAATCTCATATAGAATGGCTCTATTGAACTTGAGGAGTTAAAAATTCAACTATAAATTTGGTACCGAGCCTTTATCTGGTGACTTCCTTTGTGGAATTTACCTAAGCCGGACTCTCTATGGGGACGTCATATTCGATGCGATAGTAAAGCGATAGGTGTCATTGTGACGTCTTATCCAAGATTGGGATATGAGTCACGGTTGAGAGCAACCTAAGTCGATGAATCGAAATACGTAGCTTTCAGGCTTAGTTGGTTATTATCGGAGATTCGTTGAAGGATATTCTCGAATCGCTATTCCATTATCGCTTGGTGACTCGTAGAGATACAAAATTTGAATGGAGCAAGGAATGTGGGAAGAGCTTGAAGAACTCAAGAGGAGACTCATTTAAAGACATATTACGACCATGCCATCCTTGAAAAGCGAACGTGGTAGGCGGCGTGTTGAGTAAAAAGATCGTTATATCTGAAATCTGAGTACGATATTGTCAAAGACTAATTTCAGTATAATTTACAAATAATAGAGATGGAGATGAAAACTCTAGGTACCCAGCGTGATGATATACGAGTATAATCGACTTTAGTTAAAAAAATTCAAGCCACCCAGGCCGGGTGATGCGTATGAAGAGGAAAGTACAAGAAGGAGCTATTAGGGCGAGAATTGATAAAGAAGGAATACTTGAGTCCACTCTAGACTTTGTGTTCCTAACGACTACGATTTGAAGTACAAGATTATGATGGAGGCACACAATACACCATTTGCAATCCATCCTGGAAGTACTAAATGTATCGTGATCTTGACATACATTTTGGTGGAACAATATGAAGAGAGAGATTGCAAAGTTTATCTCGATGTGTTTAACTTGCCAACGTGTAAAGGCGGAGCATCTAGTACCTAAGGGTCCGTTGCAACCACTTGAGATTCGAAATGGAAGTGGGAACATATTACCATGGATTTCGTTATGGGTCTTCCTACGGTTTCTCAAGGCATCAATGCTATTTGGGTTATTGTTGATAGATTAACCAAGTCTGCTCATTTCTTGCCGATACGGGAGACTTATTCACTTGAACGTCTTGCTAGTATGTACGTGAATGAGATTGTGAGGTTGCATGGCATGCCTGTATCCATAGTTTCGGATCGTGACCCAAGATTCACTTCAAGATTTTGGGTTAGCTTGCAAAAAGCTATGGGCACGGATTTGCGATTTAGTTCGGCATACCATCCCCAAACGGACGGACAATCAGAGAGGACTATTCAAACTCTTGAAGATTTATTAAGACTCTGTGTCCTAGATTTCAAAGGAAGTTGGGATAAGTACTTGCCATTGGTGGAATTCTCATACAACAATAGTTATTAAACAAATATAGGCATGGTTCCATTCGAAGCATTATATGGACGAAAATGTCGTTCTCCAATATGTTGGGATGAGGTGGGTGAAGCAACATTGTTGGGACCCGAAGTTAAGACGATATGACTACTCGAAAAGATCCAAATGATTCGACAACGTATACAAAGCGGCACAAGATCGACAAAAGAGTTATGCGGATCTTCATCGAAAGGACGTGGAATTTAGTGTAGGGGATCATGTATATCATGCGAGTTGCTCCATGGAAGGGAGTTACAAGATTTGGGAAGAGAGGAAAGCTCGATCCACGATTTATTGGTCCATTTCAAATTCTTGGACCGAAAGTAGGAAATGTAGCCTGTAGACTTGCGTTACCTCCAAGTATGTCTCGTGTTCATAATGTGTTTCACATATCGTACTTACGTAAATATGTGAAAGACCCGAACCACGTTATAGAGTTAGAACCAGGATGAGATAGCGAAGACTTAACGTATGAGGAGGTACTGTCCAAGATTTTGGATAGGAAGGAGCATGTCCCCACGCATGAGAAAGGTCATACCACAAGTTAAAGTTTTGTGGAGGAATCATGCTATAGAGGAAATGACTGGGAATTGGAAAGCGAAAATGAAAGCGAGGTATCCTCACCTTTTGAAACACAGTGTATCGTACGTCGATTTCGAGGGACGAAATTTCATAAGGAGGAGGTTGTAAGACCCGAAATTTTTTAAATAAAAGGAATTTCCTTTATTTATTATTTTGAAATAGTAAGGGTTGATTTGATTAATGTGGATAGTTAGGGGTAAAATACGCAAATATTTCAAAATAAGCAAGTGGTTATAAAATATTCATTTTGTCGGGGAATATTCGTTTGGTCGTGGAATATTAAATCTTTGTCGAGGGAATATTAAATGCTGACGGTAGCAGCCATGTGTGGGCCCCATAACTAAAGCGATTGGATGAGGAGAAAGCGACAAATATAAGTTGTTTAAAATAACTTGGCGTAATTATTCACAATTATCTTTGTTGGAATATAGGGTGGTTAAAACACTAATATCGCGTTGTTGAACAAGCGGTAGCACTGCAGTATTGCATCAATTATTGATTCTTACGTAAGAAGGCACTACTCAATAATTGTTACGATAATTCTTGTTCAATAGTTTATTTTATTGATTCAATAATTGTTGCGTTGGTATTTTATATTATTGTTGTTTTGATAATTGTCAACGCACTGATATTTCCCATTATCGGATCAATAATTCATATTATTTGAATAATATTATTAGATAACATTATTGGCAATGTCTAGAAAGTTCATCTAAGGAGAGGTTTGGTCACCTAATTGCTTGGGCTTACCAAGGAGAGATCCTTATTGAAAGCCCCTCTTTCACAGGAGCTACTGGTCATCATAATTGTGATTACTGTAATATTATTTGTGAATAATTAATTATTAATTTATATGATAAGGAAATATTTATTTTATATGAATATAAATGATGGATTTATTTATGTGGTTATTAATGAAGGAATTAATCTTTGAGATGTTTTATTTGTATTTTGTCGGATTGGAGGTATTAAAAGATCAAATTGGTGTTACTGACTTTATTGTGTGAGTTATAATATTTAATCCAAATAGTTGGATCGTTGTAATTTTTGGATATGTTATACATATATAAGTTGAGTATATGTCCACAAATTTTGAACAGATTAAAATGAGCGTATAATTTATTATGAATTTTAAGAGGTGGTGATTTAAATTAGGTTATAAATGATTTTGGTGGAAAATTCTAGAATTGGTGGGCCCCACTTTTGGTTGGTGAGAAATGTGCTCAATTGAATTTTCAAATGTGGTGGGTGGGAATAGTAGCGAGTAAAGCCATCGAGGTTGCAGAGTTAAGTCTGCTTTGGCGTCTTTAACATTTTCCTATAAATAGAGGACTAAGTTAGAATTGAAAATCACACCGAAACAAAGTTTTCTCTTTCTCTCTATATTATTGAGCGTATTTTGTGAGTATTTAGATACTTTGAGAGTTCTTTATTCAAAGACAAGTTTCATTCAAAGATCATCACTAGACCTTTCCTCCGGAAATCTTGATTCTTTGAGGTAAGGGATATTATTTTTTTTTGTAATGATATTATTTCTTGATATCATTATCTTTGAAATGTTGATCTGAAGTTTTATCAAATTTGGAACTTTTTCATGTCGGGTTACTATTCATGAGTTACTATTCACGAGTACTATTCATGAAGCGTGAAGATGTTTTTGTGGAATTTCTATCTTTTGGTGTGGGAGTTACTTATTCACGTGATATCAAGACTTTATTCACGATATCTGACTATTCACGTATACGGCACTATTCATAGAAAAATAAAATTTCTTCTTTTCGTCAAAATATCTATTCTGGATACTAGCTTTGATTGTATCCATGTTTTGATCATTCTTGAATTTTACACCACTATGATTATTTTAAGGTATTTTTGAACATGGATAAAACAAAGTACAAATCCTTAATCCTTAATCCTTGTCATTTTGTTTCACTGGATTCGTTTCTTTAAAATATTTTTCATCATCCTCGGTCTTAAATGATGATATTATTGAATATCTTTGGCCCGTAGTGCAAAGATGAATGATTCTGAAGAATATCTTTGGCTGTAGTGCAAAGATGAGCAGTGTTTAAATGAACATGACCGAGTGATGAATATCTTTGGCCTTTAGTGCAAAGATGAAGCAGTGTTGAGATGAACATGACCGATTGATGAATATCTTTGGCCTCGTAGTGCAAAAGATGAATGATTTCAAGAATATCTTTGGCACTGTAGTGCAAAAGATGAATATTTAATTTGAGATGAATATTGATTGATGTTCTGAGGATAAAATATTGATGATGGATTTATTAAATTCATAGATTATAGTAGATTTCATTCTCTACGTAACTCTTCTATGAATTATTATTTTCGGCATTGCGAATATTGATCCGAAACTTGTTGTCTTATTGTATTCTATCGATTTTTCCTCATTGGAGACTAACGATAATTTGTTGTATATTATCTTAGTCATAGTATTCTTCTTTGGGCTAGTTGAGCTCACCCTTTTCCTTGTTGTTCCATTTTTCTTCTCGGGAGGCGAGAATGTAGCGAGTACTTAGTCTGGGGTATGGAATGAAGGTTCTAGAGAGAGTTGTTTAGTAGTCCTCACCATTTTTGTAAAATAATGTATCAATAATTATGATGGGGATTTATTTTGCGTGTGGATATTGTCTAGAAGACAATATTATATTTAAACTCATTAAGTATATATTGTCGTATTTCACTACGACATTTGTATTATTGAAGTTGTAGTTTGCTTCTTGTACCATGTATTTGGCGATTCGAATGGGTGTTGTGTATACCTATTTTGGGGCGCGTCAAACAGTATGTATAAACGTTAGTAATATATTTTATTATATTGTTAACAAAGCAAAGCATGGTCCCGACTCTATAAAAAAATTAGGTTTTTTTTTTTTAAATAAAGTAGGACTTTTATTATATATGTATATATAATTGTTATATATATATAACCATAGTGATGCCTAAAAAGGTTCCTGGAGGTCAACGTGATGCTTAAAAAGGATCCTGACAAGCAGGTGCTACGATTAATATTATATATATATAAGTTATATATATATAATATATTTTAATAATTTTATAATTAAAATAAAAGAGTTTATTTTAATCTTGAAATTGGATTTCATGCAACATAAAATTGCCCATTAAATGATACTCATATATATATATGGAATGATTTTATTTATTGATACATATGATGATATGTATGATAATAAATGGGATTGATTATGGACAATTGACAATATGATTGGATTTATTTTAGTTGGATGTTTGAATGAATGGGTTTTATTAAATGGGGTCTGCGATACCTCGTCTTTTACGGTTTTCTTCTTGATGTAAATTCTATCTCTCTCCTATGTACTCCCTCGATATTCACGATCAAGGTTTCTATTTAAATTAAATAGTTTATGTAATAGGACTAGTTAGAATTTTTCAAGAACCCAAGATCAAAGAGCAAGGAGCGCTTAAAAGACCCGTTTGTAATGGAGCAGGGTTTAAATGTAATAGTTATATTTAAATGTTTATTCTTTGCACTTAGGGTTTGATCTTTTGGTTCACTTGGTGGCTCTAGTGAACCAAACTAGAATAAAAGTCCATAATCAATCAGGGTAGAATATAGTATTCTATATGTGCATGCTAGTATTATATATATTATATATATGCGCAAACATGCTTTGCATGTTTAATAATATGATATATATTTTATATATATATTTAAATGCATATTAAACAAGATGAGACAAATAATAACAAATCCCTCAAAGTTTTATATATTAAGTCTTAAGCGCATAAAGATATTTAGAATATCGAGCGTCGCCTTTCTAGCATGATAAAATTAATAGAGTATTAAATATTTAATATGAGTTTGTTGTGTCACCACAAGGCAAGTATTAAGTATTTAAGATGTTAATTTATCACATTTGATGCTTATAAAGAAAATTGAACAATATTGTTTTGTTGTGTCACCACAAAGGCGATAATTTTTTTTTTTGAATATATGGAAGTGCTAGGTTGGACTTAACTTAGATAATTTTGATTCGGATGTGCCACCACTTGATCAAAATAATCTAAGAGGCAAAACATAAGGAGTTACATGTTGATGTAATTGACAAGGAGTTGTCTACCTATTTATTTATATATAGTTTGTTGTGTCACCACAAGGCTATATATATTTGAAATGGGATCCTTATTCTCACTAGCAAAAACTTTAATTAGATTTTGCCGAACTATATAAATTAGGGTAATATAGTTTGAAGAAAATAGTGGGAGATACCAATATAAAATAAGACCTAATTTATTTTGGTAATTAATTAAATGAATGTTTGCTAAAATATTGTCTTTTACATGCAGAATTTTGAAAATGTCACATTCACTAATTTCACTGCGTAGCATACTTGATCTTAACAAACCGATTTGGACCAGAACTATACTGATTTGGTTAAGGAATCGAGAATTGTTCTCCTTCTTTGAAAAGATTTCTTATGTCCTAAATTACCTGTACTGCAAAAAGTTGCGGAGAGGCGACCTCGAGGAAGAGATTGCTACTTTTAAGCAATTGGCAAGATGATGCATCATCGGGCTCAATGCATCATGCTCGTATCCATGAGTAACGAGCTTCAAAGCCACGGCGATGAAAACATGGATCTCTCTCTTATGCTTCTTGCACCTTGAGAGTTGTATGGTGAGCAAAGTAGATCGCTAGATATGAAATATCTAAGGAGCTCTTTAGATCTCGGATGGACCGAGAGCACTACCGAATTGAGACTCATGTCCTAAAGATGATAAATCGATTGAGCGTCTTGATGACTTGGGTTAAATCATGGATGGGGAGTTGAGTCAAGATTTAGTCTTGCGAGTCACTCCCGGACACCTTCTCACAATTTGTTGTGAATTTTCACATGAATAAGTTGGATGTCGACTTGCTCGAATTACTTAACATGTTGAAAACTGCTGAAGGTCACTTCCCATCCAAGAAGAACCATGTCTTACTGGTGGATGATTCTTCCAAGAAAAGGAAGAGGCCCAAGGTATCTTATGAAAAGAAGAAATCCAAGAAGGCTAAGGGAAAGGCGAAAGTGAAGGATCAAAAGAAACACGATCCAACTAGCAAAGGAATTTGCTTCCATTGCAATAAACCGGGTCATTTGGAAGAGGAAGCTGCAAGGATTATCTCGAGAACAAAAGCGGAAGAAGCTTGAGAAGCTTGAATCCTAATCAAGGTTTGTTTATGATTGAAATTAATTTTTCCGAAAGTCAATCTTCTACTTGGGTATTGGATCTGGGATGTGGTTCTCACATATGTAATAATATGCGGGGATTTGGTCAAGTAGAAAGTCGAAGAAGGATGAAGTCGTCTACGAGTGGGAAATGGAGCAAAGGTTGCTGCATTAGCTGTAGGGACTTATTGTTTAGCACTGCCTACGGGCAAGTTCATTAATTTAAATAATTGTTATTTTGTTCCAAATATCATTAGAAACATTATTTCTATCTCTTTATTGGATATGGATGGTTTTAATATTATAATAAAGAACAACAGTTGTTCCATTTATAATGATAATGTTTTATATGGTGTTGGTAATTTGTGAAATGGACTTTATATACTTGACTTGCATGAAAATATATTTCAAATTGAACAAACTAAGAAAAGGAAAAGAGATGATGTTAATTATACCTTCATGTGGCACTCATGAGACTTCTAATATATATTAATGAAACAAGATTATCCAAGTTGCATAAAGATGGGCTCTAGAGCTATCGATTATGAATCATATCCAACCCTGTGAATCTTGTCTCATGGGTAAAATGACTAAATCTCCTTTTAGTGGAAAAGGAGAAAGAGTTACTGGAGTTGTTAGCGTTGGTACATTTTACGGATGTATGTGGACCTATGACAACGACCGCACGACGAGAGGTATTCTTATTTTATTACATTCACCGATGCGACCACTCAAGATTTGGATATGTGTATTTAATGAAATACAAATCGAATCATTTGAAAAGTTCAAAGAGTTCGAAGTGAAGTTGAGAAGCAAACCGGTAAGAGTATTAAGATTCTTGATCGATCGAGGAAGAGAATACTTAAGTGGTAAGTTTCTCAATTGTCTCAAAGAAAATGGTATAATCTCACAATGGACTCCACCGGGGACGCCCACGAGATGAATGGTGTATACGAAAGGAGAAATCGAACATTGTTGGACATGGTTCGATCTATGATGAGCTTTTCTGACCTTCCGGTTTCCTTACGGGGATAAGCCCTAGAATCATCGCATACCTACTTAACAAGGTACCTACAAAATCCGTCCCCAAGACCCCATATGAGTTATGGACAGGGAGGAAACCAAATCTTAAGCATGTTAAGACTTGGGGTTGTCCAGCTTATGTCAAAAAGTTTGAAAACGATAAGCTGCAGACTAGATCTGACAAATGTAGATTTATGGGATATCCTAAAGAAACATCGGGGTATTATTTCTATCATCCAACTGATCAAAAGGTGTTTGTTGCGAAACATGCTGCCTTCTTGGAAAAGGAGTTTATCCTTGAAGGGGTCAGTGGGAGTAAGATATATCTTGAAGAGGTTCAAGAACCACAAAATACTACGAGATCAAAGTAAGGTACCTAACCAAGTAGAGATTCATACATACCATACCCTATTCGTAAAACGGAAGAGTACCAAAGATACCCAGACGGTATGGACTTGTCATAGAAGATGTGATGAGGTGCGCATCATAGATGATGATGATCCATTGAATTACTGAGCAAAGCTATGAGTAGTAAAGACTCGAGAGAAGTGAAAGAAGCCATGAAATCCGAAATGGACTCCATGTATGAGAACCAAGTATGGACTTTGGTCTCACCACACAAGGCATTAAGCCTATTGGGTGTAAATGGGTCTTTAAAAGAAAAATTGGAGCGGATGGCCGGCAAGGTAGAGACCTATAAGGCCCATTGGTTGCAAAAGGTTTCAAACAAAGACAAGGAGTTGACTATGACGAAACCTTCTCACCAAGATAGCAATGCTCAAGTCCATTCGGATTTTGCTTGCGATTAGCGACTTACCGTGACTATGAAATCGGCGGATGGACGTGAAAGCGGCCTTCCTCAATGGGAAACTTGAGGAGGATGTGTATATGACACAACCGGAGGATTTGTTTCAAAGGTTGGAATAAATCAAGTACGTAGCTTACAACGATCCATTTATGGATTAAAGCAAGCTTCTCGTGGGTGGAACATCCGTTTTGATGAGACAATCAAAAAGTTTGATTTTATCAAAATGAGGATGAACCATGTGTGTACAAGAAGGTTAGTGGGGAGCGCTTTTTCATTCCTTGTATTATATGTTGATGATATATTACCGATAGGGAATGATATTCCTATGTCGCAAAACAATTAAAATCAAGTTATCTAAACACTTCTCCATGAAGGACTTGGGAGAAGCATCCCATATTTTGGGGATAAAGATCTATAGAGATAGATCTAATAGGATGCTTGGCTTGTCCCAAGGAACGATACATTGACATGATGCTAAAAGGTTTAGCATGGAAGATTCCAAAAGAGGTCTCATGCCGATGAGCCATGGAATACATCTCTCCAAGAAACAAGCCCCAAAGACACTGAGAGAGAAACCAGTATGAGTAAGATTCCTTATGCTTCAAAGAATAGGATCTATCATGTACGGTATGATATATACTAGACCGGATGTCGCTCATGCACTTAGTGTAACAAGCGGATATCGGTCGAATCCGGAGAAGAAGAACCTTTGGAAGGTGAAAAATGTCCTAAAGTACTTAAGAAGAACTAAGGATGTATTTCTTGTCTACGGTGGGTCTGAATTAAAACTAGAGGGCTTCACAGACTCAAGTTTTCAAACAGACCAAGATGATAGTAAATCCGTTTTGGGGTATGTGTTTACCTTAAACGGTGGCGCAGTGAGTTGGAAAAGTTCCAAGCAATGAAACGATTCTTCGATTTGAAGGATGTGAGGCGCAGTACATAGCTGCAAGTGAAGCTGCAAAGGAAGCTGTTTGGATGAAGAAGTTCATTACCGAACTTGGTGTGGTTTCTAGTATTAAAGGACCAGTGCCTTTATTCTGTGACAACACTGGAGCTGTTGCGCAAGCTAAGGAACCTAGGTCTCATCAGAAATCCAAACACGTGTTGCGGCGATTTCATTTGATCAGAGAGATCATTGAAAGAGGAGACGTCACCCTGGAGCGTGTGAACTCTCAAGACAATATTGTAGATCCATTTACTAAAGCGTTAACACAATAGCAGTTTGATCGTCACTTAGAGAAGATGGGTATGAGATACCACGGCGATTGGCTTTAGTGCAAGTGGGAGATTGAAAGTATTATGCATACAAGCCAATCATGTATGATGATAAAGCATATACTGTGTAATCAATCTTATTTATTTATTAATAAAAGAATTATTTATTAAAGGCATTTATTATCTACATGGTGTTGTTTTAATAATATGTGATAAACCCATAGTTTTAAGCAACGCTTTTAGAATAATGATGATGATCATTCTAATGAGATCTAAATTCTTAGAAAGCTTAAAGCTAGAATAGTTCCCAATCATTGGATTACTAAATTGGAGATTAGTGAATCCGGATAGATTGGTACATGCGTTGCTTGCTCATTGGATGAGGATGATTGATCTCATGATCATTTGTGTGGAGACACTAAAGCGAGTATGTAGGTGCTTATTAGAGAATAAGTTCATTGAGCGTGACTCGCTAAGGAATACCTAATGGAGTTTTACTTACCGTCAATAGGAATTCTGTAGTGATAGTAGTACAAATGATCTTAGACTTGAGATCATCATAGTATCTTATATATAATGAATTACACTTTGACTTATTCGTTAAGACTCTTAGAGTATATCAAAGGGTATGCTTGGGTGTAATA
The DNA here is from genome assembly GCA_020205615.1 of Panax quinquefolius. Taxonomy (NCBI): domain Eukaryota; kingdom Viridiplantae; phylum Streptophyta; class Magnoliopsida; order Apiales; family Araliaceae; genus Panax; species Panax quinquefolius. Next base: position 78,467,193 of record CM035174.1, read on the forward strand.
AGTTATATATGAAGATAATGAATGATCAATAAAGAATCTACCACTTCTAGTAAAAGGAGAAATGTCTATGTGATTCGATAAATGACAACCCAGAATCCTTGGCGAGGTGGAATGAAATTAGAAAGTAGTTTCTAATTTGCATTCATTAGGAGTTGTGCATTTAGGAATCAAATACATATAATTAAATAAAATAAGACTTGACAAGTAATTCCATGTCTTATATTTAATTGAGACATTGTATGGTGGAAGGATTGAATTATGCAGTAACTATTTACTCAAAGGTTCTTTTATGATTAATGTTGAAATCTATATTATACGGAAAGTCGTTGATCGCTTGGGAGGCTTATCCTATTGTAGAATAAATATTATTTATTTAAATAAATTATTTGTTTAATTTATTTATTTAAATGAGATTAGAATTGTTCTAATTGATTTATTCACAATAGGTTTAATATGGAGAACCTAAAGGGTCACACCATAAAAGGAAGAATAATTATTTAAGAAGTTAATGGCATAATTGTAATAATATGTTAAGTATATTTAATTTAATCTATGGTGATAGAATAAATTAAATAGCTTAATATTTATTATTTAATATTTTATAAATATTAAATATAAATTAATAAGAGGAGTCTTATTAATATTATTACAATTATTATTATTTTAATTTCTAAAAGGTTTAGAAATTAATTTAATATAAGTACTCTCATTTATTCCTAATTGGATTAGGAAAGAAAATTAGTTAAAAGGAGTTTAATTAATTAGCCCTAATAGGATTGGGAGCCCATTTAATTAAAAGAGTTTAATTAAATAAATAATACCTTATTTTAATTAAAATAGGGTTACATGATATCTTTATAAGAGGAGTCTTATATTAGATATCTAATATACGTAATTCAAGAGTTGGAGAGACGCCTTTTTCTTATCTGAGATAGGAAAAACTAGGGTTTGAGCCAATATCCCTTCTTCTTGATAATTATTCTTCTTTGGTGGATCACCTATAGAGGCCATACACTTGGGTGGCTTACATTGATCAAAGGAAGGAATCAACCCGGAGATTCAAGGAGATCGCGGAGAAGTAGGAGGTGAACTCGTACCTGAGGAAGCTCGTTTCTACAAGGGTATGATTTCATAATTTCTTATTCTTCGTTTAATTAATAATATGCATAAAGGATGATCCGGGTAATCGGTTTGTGAAAATTTTAAAATCTGATTTTATTTCGCTTCCGCTAATTTTTGCAATTTGATTGTTACTTTGATTTTCACAAAACCTAACAGTATGTACATAAACGAGATTGTAAGACTGCATGGTATGCCAATATCCATAGTTTCTGATCGAGACCCAAGATTCACTTCAAGATTTTGGGTTAGTTTGCAAAAAGTTATGTGCACGGATTTACGATTTAGCTCGGCATATCATCCTCGGATCAGACGGGGCGATGGAGAGGACCATTCAAACTCTTGAAGATCTATTAAAACTCTGTATCCTTGACTTCAAGGAAGTTGGGATAAGTTCTACCATTGGTGGAGTTTTCCTACAACAACAGTTATCAAGCAAGTATTGGCATGGCTCCATTTGAGGCGTTGTATGGAAGAAAGTGTCGTTCTCCAGTATGCTGGGATGAGGTGGGTGAAGCAACGTTGTTGGGACCGGAGTTGGTACGTATGACTACGGAAAAGATTTAAACGATCCGACAACGTATAAAAACCTCACAAGATCGATAAAAGAGTTATGCTGATCTTCGTCAAAAGGACGTGGAATTCGATATTGGAGATCATGTGTTATTACGTGTTGCTCCATGGAAGAGAGTTACGAGATTTTGAAAGAGAGGAAAGCTCAACCCTCGATTCATTGGCCCATTTTTATTCCTCGATCGAGTAGGAACTGTGGCGTATAGACTCGCTTTACCGCCATGTATATCTCGTGTTCATAACGTTTTTCACATATCTATGTTACGTAAATATGTGAAAGACCCGAACCACATTATTGAATTAGAACCAGACGAGATAGAGGAAGATTTAACATAAGAAGAGTTACCTGTTAAAATCTTAGATAAAAAGGATCATATTCTACGCTCCAAGGTTATACCTCAAGTCAAAGTTTTGTGGAGAAACCACGATGTGGAAGAAATGACCTGGGAGTTAGAATCTGAGATGAAATCAAGATATCCTTACCTCTTCGACATACCAGGTACGCACCCTAATTTCGAGGACGAAATTTCATAAGAATGGGAGGTTGTAAGACCCCAACTTTTTGAATAAAGATTAAATTTTCTCGAAATATATTTTTGAATATTATGGTGTGGATTTGATATAATGTTATAGTTGTGGGTAATATTTATAAATTTTGCAAAGTACGCAAGTTGTTATATAATATTCGATTGGCCAGGGAATATTCGTTTTACGGGGAATATTAAATGCATAACTGGCACAATCATTGGTGGACCCCCACAACGGAATTATTGTCGGATTGAGAAAATGACAAAAATACTTTATGAAAATAATGGCGGAAGTTTTACCGTTAACTGTTGAAACACCCGGTGTTAAAAGTACTGTAATACTCGTGGTTACATAGTAACACACGGTATTGATTATTGATGCTTACGTGAGAAGTCACTCAGTTATACTCAATTATTGCTATAGTAATTACTGCATCATATCTCTCATATTATTGATTCAATTATTGTCACAGTATCATTTGCATAATATTTTATATTATTAAATCAATAATTGAGACGACAAAGTTATTCATATTATTATTTGCAATATCGACAATGTCTAGAAGTTACATCAATGAGAGGTTTGGTCACCTAATTCTTGCGCAATAATGAGAGAAATCCTTATCGGAAAGCCCCTCTTTCACAGGAGCGACACGGTTGTTAAATATTGTGAGTTATAATATTAATGATGAATAAGTTGTGTTGATTAAAAATGAATTTTGATAGTTCCATTGTGTTGGGATTATTAGTATTAGTGGAGATCGACATCTATTCCGATGATAATTGATGTCTAGGGGTTATATTGATAAATTGGGTAATTTATCGGATAAATGAGCAATTAATTGCTACTAATTCACATGCTTATATAACTATTTGTTCACATGTGTGTACTATTGATTCGCATTATTTAGTATTAGGGGAGTTGGTGCAAGATTGATAATACTTGCATAACTAAGTTAAAAATAGAGGTATAGATGGAGGTACTATACTGTAATTCGTATTTTTCACATGATTATACTATTGATTCACATGATTGAACTATTGATTCACATTATTTACTATTAGGGGAGGTGGTGCAAGTTTGATAATACTTGCAGGACTAAATTAAAAATGAAAGAAAAGTTGGAGGTATTGTACTGTAATTTTTTGAGCCCCAAAACGTGCAATTATCGAAACTATATTTTCCTATAAATAGAAGCTCATTCTTCCTTCCTTCATTTCTCACCAATTCACAAAAGCTTTAGAGCGATTATTATAGAGAGAAAGAAGAAGAGAAGTCTGCTACCTCACTATTCCAGTATCCAGTTTTTCCAAGGTAGGGAGTATTATTTCTTTCTTATCCATGAAGAGAACTTCACATTATTCCATTCTTTATTATTCTATTGGAATAACTCAGATACATGAGCTACCCTATACTTTGTGAAATTCTTCTTTATTCCATTCTTTATCATTCTGTTGGAACATCCATGCTCAGACGTTCTACGCTTGGGACTGGTTAAAAGTCTTTTTTATTATTCTGTTGGAACATCTTGTTCATGCGTTTCTACGCCGGACACGGTAAAATCTTTATTATTTCATTGGAATATCCTATCATGCATGCGTTTTTTACGCCGAACACGATTCCATCTTTATTATTTCATTGAAATATCGCATCGTATGCGTTTACGTCGGACTGATTCCGTTATTTATTATTCTGTTTGAATAACCCGCTGTCATGCGATCTATCGCATGCTGGTGATTTCTTTTGTTATTCCATTCCTTGTTATACTCGGTTGGTTAAAGTTTTGACTTCTATACTCCATGAAATTAGTGGAATATCCTTGATATTTGCGCTTTCATCCGAAGATCTTTTCATGGAAATATTCTTCCGAGCATTCTTGAATTTTACTCTACAAAACAGTATCATGTTGACAATTTGGACATTATTAGTTCCCGTATAAATTAATTCTTGAACTTGTTTTATTGAATTCTTATATTATTATCATCATCCTCATGTTTATATTTTTTGAAAGTCATCTCAGCCTTTGTAGTGCATAGATGGACTTAGTATGATTATGACGAGGGTGGATTATTGTATGTAATCATGATAGTAATGTTACAAATGATGTGGTAAAAGTCCTCGTTGGCCCGTAGTGCATTGATGGGACGAGTTGTTGGCATGATCATGACCATTAATGAATACATAAATATTATTGGCCGTAGTGCATGGATAATTGTGGTCGTGATACTAAAGAATATCCTTGGTCAGTAGTGCGAGGGGTGATTCGATGATGTGGATTATTTATTAAGTCGAGCCACGGCCGATAAAAGTGATGAAAAACCTTTTAAATCATAAAAGATAGTAGATTTTATTCTCTACTTAACTCTTTTAATGGATTGCTTGTTCACCGCAGCTTAAACTTGATGGTTGTTATATTATATCGTTTAACACATTGAAGGCTAACGATAATATATTACGCATTACCTTAGTCATAATATTTCATCTCTTGGGCTAGTTGAGCTCACCCTTTTACTTTCATTGTTCTCTTGAGGAAATGAGAACGTAGCGAGGGACTAGTCGGGGAGCGGAATAGCCGGATTTTAACAGATGATAACATTAGTAGTCCTCACTATTCCGGTGAAATAGTGGGAAAATAAATGTAATAATATTGAATTTGAGTTTGTATATTGTCTGCAGGCGACAATATTTGTATTAAAACTCACGACTTATGTTTTGTTGCATTGCATGCACGACAGTTGTATAATTAAGTTGTATTTGTATTACATACTCATGTATTTGGCAATTCAGAATAGGTGATGTATACCTATTTTGGGGGCGTCACATTACTCTCTAGCCTCCATTCTTTAAAACTAGTTTATAATTTTAAGATAAATAGTTAATTATAAAAGCGAAATAATTCTTTTTATGTATTTAATATTATCAATGATTACTATATACTATAACTTTTTAAGGATTTTATATTATCGACAATTACTATATATAACTAACTAAAATACAATACATTCAAATCAAGTTTAATAAAAAACGACAAATTCATTTAAACATCCAAAATTATTTTACAGTTTTAAACAAATAATTTTTTTGTTAATGAATTTTTGTTTATTTACATTTTTTTCCCTCTAATATAATAAAAAATTTTGAAAACTTATTATTTTTTTTTAGTACACATCAGCATAAATTTGTCTAGTCAACGAGCCACATCATCAATTTATGACGTGACAGACTTAATTGAACCAAAGTGGAAAAAAATGATAGTTCAATCATCTAATTGACAAAATTGAAATGTGGATAACCGAAGTGGAATATGACCTATAATTTAGGATAGTAAATTATATTTAAGCCTAATTTTTGTTGTTAAACACCAAAAACTAAACTATCAACATATTCAACCACTCTAATTAGAATAGCTCCATTAGTAATATAATTTAAATTTGTTAATATTTGTATCACTTATCCAAAAATATGTGTTAATTAAACTAAATTATTATTTTTACAAGTTAATAACAATTTAAATGAGATAGTCTTAATTACAAATAGAATTATAATTAAAATCTATTGTATTAAAAAAGATAATTAAACAAATATATTATTTAAGAATTAAAATTTAATAACATACAAGGATAAATATGTAACTTTTTCTATTTAGTCAACTCTAAAAACTTGTAAAAGTACTAATAATAATGAATTATTATTATTATTATTTTAAGTATTACAATAATAATTATTATTTAAAATTTTAATTATTTAAAATTTAGTATTATTATTACAATAATAATTATTACAATTATTATTATTATTACAGTTATTATTATCTCATCTTCACATGTATATAAACGATGTTAGGTGGTTTAAATATTAGTGTTACATAAACTTTAGTATAATAGGTAGTTGGTCTAGTGGTTTTTCTTAGAATATAAGGTTCTAGTTTGGGGAGGTCTAGAGGTTAACACTTGTTAGCAAACATTTTTTTTAAGAAAATTTTTAAGGCAAGCCTTCTACTCTCCGCGCCAAAAATAATCTTGGTCAAATACATGATGATCAAGATTAAAGTCAAATTTTGGACGAAAATCAAACGGAATGACCATTTTATAATTTTTTGAGAGTACAGTTATTCAATTGTAACAAAAAAAGCTTCGGTAACCACAATAAAAATCGGATTCTAGTACAGTGACCAAAATATTATTTATCCCGTTATCTAAAAGGGATGTTCCTGTATTTTACTATTAATAAAATAATAAAATTGACAAAGAATATCAAATATTAATGTAAAAATATCAGTTTTCTAAGAAATAATATTGAATATTATTAATTTAAAAATTATTAAATAATAAAATTAACAAAAAAAAGATATTTTATTTATTAGTTTTGGATAAAAAAAGAGTAATTCAGAAATTTCGCCGTCATACCGAAAAGGTCACCTCTCTCTCTCTCTCTCTCTCTCTCTCTCTCTCTCTCTGTTTGGGTTGCTTTCACCGTCAAAACGTTAGCAAGTGGTCTTTATTGTCATTTCAGTTACTGACACGTGATTAGCAGGAGTGACGGTGGGCTGAGATCACGTGACATCGAAATTTTATCCCGTGTGCGCGACGACTGCACTAGACTGGACAGCAAATCTGACTACTCAATTGCATCATCCGTACAATACGTATCTTTTAGATTTTTAGAATATTTTATTAAAAAATAATTTAAATATATACAAAATTTTTTGACTAAATTATACTACGTAACAAAACTGTCTTATTAAAATGAAGCAACTAATCCTTTTGCAATAGTAATGATGTTTTTGGCTATGAAATTAATATTGTATTTTATAAATAAGACTTTAAAAAAGAATTAAAACTAAAATTATTAAATTGTACCATCTCTGTCCCAAATTATAAGATATTATTAATTTTTTGAAAGATAATTTTAAATATAATTAAACTTTAAATTAAAATAATTTATCAAAAATTTGAAATAATAAATTTTAAAAATAGTAATAATTTTTGCATAGTTTATAAATTTTAGTATTTTATTGACTATAATTAAATAAACTCGTGTCAATTTTAAATTTTAAAAAATCAAAATAAAAAGATAAAACACGTTATCGTGTGAAATTTTAAAACTTTATTTGGAGTTATATTAGATTAGTAGTGATGTGCTAATGATAAAGCAATAAATCAAAAAAAAATAAATGTTATTAAATGATAATCGAATATTATCATCTATTTTATCATGTCAATATGTCATATTATAATATTATCCAATATTTTCTCATGTCATGTAATTTTATGGTGTAACATGATTTTATATGATCAATAATATTTATAACAAAATGTGATATTAAATTATAATTATTTTTTCTATTTGAGAGAATTTTTATAGGGCCAAACATGTAAAGATTTTTTTGTTTTTTACACTATTATACAACAATTAGAAAATAATTACAAAATTAGTGCATCCATAAAATAATTACAAAAAGAGTTCAACACAATAAACTGATAGAAATCAGTGCATCCACAAAATGTAAAGGGTCCAAATAAACATATAGAAATTAATGGCCCACGAAAAGAGAAAAATATACTTCATATTTTACTCGTGCATGTAGAAGATAGCATAAGAAAGCAGTTGATGAATCACTATCGAGGAAAGAGAAAGTGAAGCAGAAAACCAAATCCAAATAAATGGATGCTTAGGGCTGAAGCAGAAATTATGGAGCTACTATGGCAGAACGACAAAATTATTATGCATATCCAAAAACAAAGATCTCTCAAAAAATCTAATCTCGTTAGAGCCTCCGTCGAGCAAAGAAAGCTCCGATCGAAGGAAGAAACGACGACAAACCATCAATTGTTTATGCAGGAAGACGAGATGACCTTCTGGCTTCAGTATCCTCTCGACGACTCCTCGTTCGACCGAGACTGAAACTTTTTTTTATGAATATTTGGTTTCTCACAAAAACTAAAATGGTTACCTTTGTATGAAGGTTTGGCTACCAACTGCACCATATTCAAAATAATTTTATTTTTAAAAGGTTATTTATAAGTAACCAGCAGCTACATAAATGAAAACTCTTACATGACATTTCGGATACTATCTGCACATGTTGAAATAAATAAATTCAGGTAACACTTGGAAATTGTTCTTAAATTTTTTATAATTAATTGGTAACCCAATAACACTGAATTGGTTACCTTTTTATGAAGATTTGGCTACCAACTTATAAATAACATTTTAAAAATAAAATTATTTTGAATATGGTACAGTTGATAGTTAAATCTTCATACAAAGGTAACAATTTTAGTTTTTGTGGGTAACCAAATATTCATAAAAAATAAACCTTCATACATTACAACTCACATAGTTTGTGAGCACATACTATAGTGTATCAGCGATCTTGAACTCGGATAAATGGATGTAGATCTTGAACTCGGATAAATGGATGTATCAGCGATCTTGAACTCGGTAACTAAATATATGTAGATCTGTTATATATACGTGTATAAATGGATGTTCATCTCTGGTGACCGATGATCTTAAACTCGGATCTGCTATGCATCAATGGTGTGGCACGTGACGTGATGATGAATGGTGGTGACCTTCACAGGCCCACTATCCTAATGTCCAAGTTTCGGGACCTTAATTATGATCTTGAACTAGGATCTGTTATGCATAATAGTTATATATTAGGTGTATAAATGGATCTTGAACTCACATACGAGATCTCCAAAAAATGTTGTCAGCAAAAATTCGATAACAGCAGTGGCGGAGATAGATGGAAGGGCTTGGAGTCGACGACGCCATTGAGGGAGGAAGAGTTTTTTTATAAAAAAAATCTAAAGTTTATTGATTTGAAGATACTTTGAAAGGAGTGGGCACTGGAGGTTTGAAAAAGCCATTTGGTTGAAGAAAGAAGGCCGCGCGAAATAACGGATACCAAATGCACTAATTTTATAAATAAAATATTAAAAATATATTAATTTTGTAAATATTTTTTAGATACACTTTTATTGTATTTTCTTTTAAAAATATACTAGAAAATATAAATCTTCCAAGATTCTTCCAGTGTGGATGATGATAGAGACGCAATTCTGGGCCTTAATTCCTTCTATGTAGATTTAGTCTCTTCAATTAGTTAGCCCAATATCTTACCATGTACTATTCCCGCTCTCTCTCTTTTTTTCCTCCATAAATAAAATCTCATATGCCTAGAAAAGTTGTTACACATATTATTTATTAAATGATTGTAATATAAAATGACAAGATCTCTTCAATTTTGTTATTGTAATTTCTTATCATGTCACTAATCCTGCATTAATAGCTTATTATTTTCAAAGATGAACATGGAATTAAAATAATAATAATTATTTACGAATTTTACAGATAAAACTCTTCTTGTGAAATAGGGGGAGTATTATTTAGTTGATAATATACAATGTAAATATGTACAAAATCATATTTATCATGTGTGTTATATTGTATTTATAGTTTTGCAAAGAAAATTGATATTTTTACAATATTTTTTTGATATTTTTACATTAAAAGTGTCGCTATAGATGTATAACGACGGGAAAAACCGTCGCTATAAAATCTATAGCAACACTTTTCACGTGAAAATATCATTTCTGGTCGTGGAAATATCAGTTTTCTTTTGTAAAACTTAGGGTTTTACACACACTAACTAGGTGTAAGGTTCATTAATATTAAAACAAGAAACAAACCTGACAAAGAACGCTGAAGACTTGCTGATCATATATTGACTAAAGGTGTTGGTGTTAAAGTGTTTCATCCTATTATGTGCAAGTTGAACACAATAAATAAATATTTACTATTAATTGAGGAAGTGTGCTAATTAAGGTCTAATCCTATTTAACTTTTTACTTATCTTTTCCTATTTTAAGATACAAATATAAATATGGGGATTGTGGGTGTACATACATAAATAATTTGACACAATGGATTATAATGGTTAGTTTAACCTATTAACATAAAAGTAGATAAAGTCTTGCACACAAGAAAGATAATTAAATAATTCTTCAAGAGAAAATACAATGTAATTGATAATAATTGTCAAAAATATCGTTTGCAGAACCCTAAGAAAATATATTTGTAGGCTAAAATACGTTCCAATCCTAATTAGAAAAGATAACAACGAAATACTGAAAATAAAAATAATACTCCAGGTTTGATCAAACTTTGACAGGACGATAAGACCCCTTTAAACAAATTTTTCGGCCTTAAAACAGTGTACGCCATGGCCAAAAGTGATAAATCTTGTAGAGTTTCTATTCCAACTTAACTTGCGAATCAACTTTCAATTCCGAATCAACTCCTAATTCTTGTTCTCCATCACAATTTTAATCGAAAGTGTTGGTATTTGTTGAATCACGCTAGTCCTAATTTTTTCAAGTTACTTTTATTTTAAATTTTAAAATTGATAATTTTTTTGAATTTATATTTTGTATGAAAGGCTGAGTATTAATTAAGTGAGTATTAATTGTAAGTCTAGAAGATCAGAGGTAGGATTAAAGTTGAAAAAGACTTATTTTATATTTCTTGTTGATATGGTTGACTTAAATCTTCGATAATAATTTTTTTTTGTTATTGTTAAGAATATTTCATTTGCTGCTATTTTTCTCAAGTTGTGTAAACTATTATTCTTAGTGTTGAATTTTAAGTTGCATTATAAAATTTCTAGTCAAAATTAAGTTATTTTATTACATTTTATTTTTATTTCTTGGGCGATTCAAAGCAATCACACTACAAGAAAATTGGTTAAATTCGATAGAACTATAGTCAACTTTATAAATTTCGTCGAGAATAAGTTAAATACGACGAAATATTCCGTCGAATATAGTTTTGTCAGAAATACTTTAATATCGACAATCGAAAATATGAAGTAGTCTTTGGAGCCAAGGTTCCCCGCCAACGTCAGCACTAGGTTCGACGGAACGGAGTCTAATATCGACAGAACTTCCGTCATGACAAAGTTATTTTCGACAGACTTATGTTCGACGAAAATGTCGTCGAGAATAAGTTTTAAAACCTAAATTCAGTCTCATTTCTTCAGCCACCTCATCAGTCGATCTCTCTCTCTCTCTTTCTCATATCTCGCTACGTAGCCTCTCTCTCTCTCTCTCTCACTCACTCACTCATCCACCCAGTAGTCCACCACCTCCATCCCTCAGTCGTCGCTGTCCCCCTCTGCCGTCGTCGCCTCCCTATATTCCGACCGACCAATTAAACACAAATAAGCTTTAGGTAGGACACACTAGCGAAGAATTTACTCGTCACTCCCTTCCTAGTTCTAACCCCAGATCTCCATCAGAGATCATATCTCTAAGCTTTGATACCAACTATGACGCCCCCAAAATAGGTCCACACAACCAATTCTGAGTAGCCAAATACATGGTACAGAAAATAACTACAACTTCATTATTACAATTGTCGTGCAAAATACGATAACACATAAGCTGTGAGTTTAAATACAAATATTGTCTTCTAGACAATATCCAAACTCAAATAAGTCCTCATTACAATTATTGATACACTATTTTACAAAATAGTGAGCACTGCTAAAACAACTGCCTTGAAACATCACTCCACACCCCGACTAGTTCCCGCTATATTCTCGCCTCCTCAGAAGAAAATGAAACAAAAAGAAAAATGATGAGCTCAACTAGCCCAGTAAAGAATATTATGACTAAGATAATGTAGAACAAATTATCGTTACCTTTCAATAAATCAGATAAAATATAATGGACAACAAGTTTTAGATCAATATTCGAAGCAAAAATAATAATTCATTAGAAGAGTTAAGTAGATAATGAAGTCTACTATCTTCTATGATTTAAAAGTCCATCATGAATATTTTATCCCTGTAACATCAATCAATACACATCCTGAATCAAATATTCATCTTTGCACTACGGACTAAAGATATTCATTTGTATCACCAGTTGGTAATGTTCACCTCAACACCTGTCCATCTTTGCACTACGGGCCAAAGATATTCATCAAGTAATCATTCATCTTTGCACTACAAGCCAAAGATATTCAGTTATATCACCATTTAGGACTGCAGATTATGAAAATATTTTAAAGAAAACGAATCTAGTGAGATAAAAAGACAAAGATTAGGGATTCGTACTTAAGTTTTATCCAAGTTCAAAAATACTCCATAATAATCAATTGTGGAGCAAGATTCAAGAATGAAGATCAAAATATGGATACAATCAAAGATAGTAATCATAATAGACAATTTGAATGAAGAAAAGAAAATTTAATTTTTTTATTAATAGTGTCGTATACGTGAATAGTAACCCCGACACAAAAAGGTAAAATTTTCATAAGAAAAATTATACTTCGTGAATAGTACCGCATATGTGAATAGTGTCGTATACGTGAATAGTAACCTCGATATGAAAAGGTAAAAATTTCATAATAAAATTCATACCAATATTTCGGTATAATGATATTAAAAGAAATAACATCATTTACGAAGAAAATAACATCCTTTACCTCAAAAGACAAGTAATTCTGACTGAAATATCGGATATAATGCTGAAAAAAACTTGCACTGCTTATCAACTCTCAAAGTATCTAAATACTCACAAAAATACGCTCGATATATAAGAAAGAAACTTCTAATTCTTGTGTGATTTTCATTTCTAACTAAGCACCCTATTTATAGGAAAATGCCAGAACACCAATGTAGACTAACCTGATATCGGTGGCTTTCACCCTTTGCTATTCACGCACACCACACTTTGAAATTTCAGCAATTTTCCACAAAAAACAAAAGTGGGCCCACCCATGTTTTTTATTAAAATATTTATTTCTGAAACTTCAATAATTCATAATAAATAGTTCTTTTATCAGAAAAATATGAACCTTATGTCCATTCCATATAAAATTTAATTCTCTACAACTTTGTAGAAGAAAGTTTTTTCAAATTCCAAACAGAAAATGACCGAAATCCACATACGGATGATTTTTAATACCTCCATTCTGACAAAATACTGATAAAACACTTCAACATTAATTCCTTCATTTATATCCACATAAAATAAATATTTCATTATCATATAAATCAATAATTAATTATTCATAAATAATATTACAAAATCACAATAATGACAACCAGGTCGTTCCCAGGAAAAGAGGGGGCTTTTCGATAAAGATTTCTCCTTACTGACGCGCAATTAGGTGACCAAACCCCTTTTATAGACAGAACTTCCTTAGACATTGCCAATAATGTTATCTAATAATATTATTGAAATAATATGAATTATTGATATGATAATAGAAAATACTGTGCAGTGACAATTATTGAAACAACAATAATATAAAATATCAATGTAGCAATTATTGAATCAATAAAATAAAATATTGAACAATAATTACTGTAACAATTATTGAGTAGTGCCTTCTTATGTAAGAATCAATAATCCAAAAATATTGTAAAATACCGTGTATTCTTTATGCAACCACGCCAGCGTATTCTTACTTTAACCACCAGGTAATCCAACAGTGTTAACGGTAACAACTACGCCGTTATTTATAAAAAAAACTTATACTTGTCATTTTCTTCATCTGACAATTTTCCGTTATGGGGCCCACAAATAGCTGCGCCGTCGTACGAATATTTTCCGACAGCAAGAATATTCCACGACCAAACGAATATTCCCCGACAACAATGAGTATTTTATAACCACTTGTTTACTTAAAATATTTGCGCATTTTACCCATAACTAACCACATTAATTAACTCAAACCCTTATTATATCAAAATAATAAATAGAGAAAATTTAATTTTATTCATAAAAAGTTGAGATCTTACAACTTGGAATACTGTTGACGAAATTAAATTTGACTTATATTCACGTGGCTTTGTGGATGAGTATTCGGTATGGATTCATCATGGGGAATCAACTGAGTTTAGAGAACTGACAGACAGTACTGTAGATCAACCAGTTCAGGGGGATTCGCAATCAGATAACTATGATGTCGTGTAGATGTTGGTTGATGTGTATGCCCTACCAATATTGACTGGGCTGAAAACGAGCATGCATCAAGCAATGCTTAGCGAAAGCCAAATGATTCAGCTATTGCCTTCTACAAGAAGCTATCTGAATTGGGAGTGTAAGACCTCGAATTTTATAAAATAAAAGTATTCAATTTTACTTATAATTATTATTCTATTCAGTAAATGTTTAAATTGATAAAATGTTAAAGTTAAGGGTGATATGTGTAAATTATAAAAGTATGTCGGGGAAAATTCGTTATGTCGGAGAATATTCATTTTGTCGGGAATATTAGGTAAAAGTGTGATGCCGCCGAAATAACCAAACATTGGTGAGCTCCATAATGAAATATTATTGGATGCAGAAAACGACATAAATAACCTTTTTAATTAAAAAAAGTATAGTTAACGGTACTATCATTTTTAGTTTTTAAATACCTAGTGATAAATGTAAAGTAGCACGCGATATTCTATAGTGTCACGACATTCTAAAATATCACACAGTATTAAACAATACTTCATATTATTGATTTAATAATTGTTACAGTAGCAACTGCATAATATTTCATATTATTGAACTCAATAATTACCACAGTCTAATTTCTCCAGAGTCAAATTTAATCGTTGAGCGCAAGTAGGAGAAATAAAAGAATGGGTAGAACCGATATCAAATAAAGTGTAGACTTCGCTAGAGTTTATGATAAGCTTACCCGTGATGACCTCATTCGGGTTCCTGCTTTTACGGGAGGTCACAACAAACGCTCTCCCAGACTTCTGGCTTTGACTTTTTCAGGGATGACCTTTGGTGCCTCCATCTAATTGAATTTGTCTTGGTGAATGACAAAATCGGGCTAAGTGACCTTCTCTTCCACAATTATAACATGCTTTGGACGACATCGCGCAATTTGGACTGATGTGTCCCTCCCCTCCGTATTTGAAGTATATGATAGGTGGTCTTTCTCCTTCCTTAACAACGGGTGCTGGTGCTGACGTCTTTCCATCATTGTTGAATCTCCTCTTCTTGAAATGTCCATTCTTATTGTTTTTGCCCTGATTACCACCGAAGTGGTTACCATTTCTGGCCTGTTGATTCCCTCCACGCTTGTTGTCACCGCTTCGATGACTGCTCTCACTGGTATTATCATTTCTTACGTTGCTGCTCTTTTGGTTGCGTTGACTCGTTATAGCGCTCCACCAATTGAGCCCTATTTACAACATCTGAATACAAACACAGTTTATGAGAAATAAGATGTTGACGTATCTCCGGCTTCAAACCTCTTAAAAACATTCGCGCCATTCTCTCTTAATTATCCACAAGTGGGATATAAACCGACATAAGTCCAGTAAATTTTGCCTCGTATTACGACACGGTCATATTGTTTTGCTCAATTTGATAAACTCCACCTCCTTCATGTGACGAATACTTTCGGGAAAGTATTTGTCGTTGAATAACTCTTGGAACTTCTCCCAAGACATCTTTAGTCTGGCGGAGTTAAACGCGTTTACCGATTTCCACCGAATGTCGCCTCTCGCGCGCAACATAAAAGGTGCAAAGGAACCTTTTGCTCCTCGGAGCATCCCAAGACATCAAATATCTTGGTGATACGCTTTATCCATGCTTCCGCCACAAGTGGTTTTGGCTCTCCTTAAACTCCGGTGGTCCCGGCTCCTTGAAGCTTTTTAGCGGTGACCGCCGAGAGTTTCCAGTGTTTCCACCTATATTTTGGACAGGAGCCGCTCTCGCCTGCTGTTGCATGAATTACATAAAGCCTCTGAACAATCAATCATTCATCATTTGGCCAGTGTTGTTGTTTGCATGAGGATTGTCGCCTTCCTGATGCACATTCTCCTGATTATTGTTATGTGGTGACTTAACGGTCTCTTGTGCTCCATTGTTATTCTCAACATTTTCGGATGTCATTTTCAGATACTGCCACAAAACAAAGGTTAATTGACATGTAACATAATATCTCTAAACACTGACCAACCAATTTAAATACAAAATAAATTTAAGTAGGTCATACTAGCGAAAGAATTCCCCGTCTCTCCCCTCCTAGTTCTAGTCTCACATCTTAGCCAGGGATCATATCCCTAAGCTTTGATACCAACTATGACGCCCCCAAAATTAGGTATACATCACCCATCTTGGGTAGCCAGATACATGGTACAGAATTCAAATACAACTTATTAATACAACTGTCGTGTACCATACGATAAAACATAAACTGTGAGTTTGAATACAAATATTATCTACTAGAGATTATACAAACTCAAAAGGAGTCCTCATTACAATTATTATCACACTATTTCACAGAATAGTGAGGACTACTAATGCTATCCTCTGGACCATCACTCCGTTCCCCGACTCGTCCCAGCTATATTCTCATTCTCAAGAAACGGTGAAAGAAAGGGTGAGCTCAACTAGCCCGATAAAAAATATTATGACTAAGATAATGCGAGAATAAATTATCATTAGTCTCCAACAATGTTAAAGCGATAAAATATAATAGACATCAAGTTTAAGCTGCGGTGATGAACAAGCAATCCATTAAAAGAGTCAAGTAGAAAATAAAATCTACTATCTTTTATGATTAAAAGGTTTTTCATCACTATTATCATTTGAGACTCGACAATAAATATTCCACATCATCGAATCACCTACGCACTACGGCCAAGGATATTCTTTAGTATCACGACCACAATTATCCATGCACTACGGGCCAAGAATATTTGTGTATTCATTAATGGTCATGATCATGCCAACAACTGTCCATCAATGCACTACGGGCCAATGAGGACTTTTACCACATCATTTGTAACATTACGGTCATGATTACAAGAATAATCACGGTTATAATCATACCAAGTCCATCTATGCACTACAGGCCACAGATGACTTTCAACATAATATAAACATGAGGATGATGACAATGATATAAGAATTCAATAAAATAAGTTCAAGAATTAATTTGTCCAAGAACTACTAATGTCCAAATTGTCAACATGATACTGCTTTGTAGAGTAAAATTCAAGAATGATCAGAAGAATATTTCCATGAAAGATCTTTGGATGAAGCGCAAATATCGAGGATATTCTACTAATTTCATGGAGTATAGAAGTCAAAACTTTAACCAATTTGAGTATAATAAAGAATGGAATAACAAAAGAAATCACCGTGCATGCGGTGCTTGTGCATAGGCGAGTTATTCAACGAGAATACTAAAATGTGAAACCGGGTCGAGGCAAAATTACGACCAAACAAGATGTTCCAACAGAATAATAAAGAATGGAATAACAACAGAAATCACCATACATGCGGTGCCCATGAGGCGGAGTTATTCAACGAGAATACTAATAAGGGCGGAATCAAGTCAGAAACTTAAAATGCATGTGACGAGGATATTCCAGCAGAATAATAATAAAGAGCGGAACCCGGTCCCACAGAAAGCATACTGACAAGATATTCCAATGAGAATAATAAAGGCGGAATCAGTGCGGTGTAAAAAGCAGCGTAGAGCAGGATATTCCAATGAGAATAGTAAAGATGGAATAATAGAAGAATGTCACCAAGTATAGGGTAGACCGCGTATACAGGTTATTCCAACAGAATAATAAGCAATGGAATAACAATAGTTCTCTTCATGAATAAGAAAAAATAACACCCCTTACGAATACAACAAATAATATTTCTTACCTTAAGAAGAAGAGTACTGGATATATAAGTAGTGAAGTAGCAGAATACTTTCTTCTTTCTCTCTATAGTTTATCTCTCTAGAGTTCAGTGAATTCGTAAGAAAATAATGAAGGAATGAGCTTCTATTTATAAAAAAATGGACCTGAATGAGTAACAAACACATGAGCGGTCAGATTGATTACTTTAATCTGACGATCCATATTTAAAGCAAAATCTTTTAAATAAAATATAATATATTCTATTTATAATCTAATAAAACGAATAACTTTATAAAAGATTTTACTATGCAAATACTATGCGAGCCTTATGCAAATACTATGCATAATAAAATATAATATATTCTAATTATTGTCTAATAAAGCGAGATAGCTTTATAAAAGTATTACATTTTATATAAAAAAAATTTACTATGCAAAACACTATCACGGATAACTTTATACTAACACTATGCATAATAGAATATAATATATTCTATTTATAGAATAACTTTATAAAAGTATTACATTTTATATAAAAAGATTTTACGTATTATTACATTAATAATACCAACCAAATCGGGTGACTTATCACGTAAGCATCAATAATCAATATCTGTGTATTACTCTTATGCAACCACGCGTATTCATCGTATTTTAACAACGGGTGTTTCAACAGATTAACGGTAAAACTTTCGTCGTTATTTTCATAAAGTATTTTTTGTCATTTTTCTCAATCAAACAATAATTCCGTTGTGGGGTCCACCAATGATTGTGCCGTTGTACTAATATTTCCTGTTAAAACGAATATTCCCCGACCAATCGAATATTATATAACAACTTGCGTACTTTGCAAAATTTATAAATATTACCCATAACTATAACATTATATAAATTTCACTCCATAATATTCAAAAATAATATTTATAAAAAATTCATCTTTATTCAAAAAGTTGGGGTTTTACAATCTCCCCTTCTTATGAAATTTCACCCTCAAAATTAGGGAACGTACCTGGTATATTGAAGAGGTAAGGATACCTTGATTTCATTTCAGATTCCAACTCCCAAGTCATTTCCTCAACATCGTGGTTTATCCACAAAACTTTGACTTGAGGTATAACCTTGGAGCGTAGAATATGTTCCTTCTTATCCAAGATTTGAACAGGAACCTCTTCATACGTCAAATCTTCCGCTATTTCGTCCGGTTCTAACTCAATAATGTGGTTTGGGTCTTCCACATATTTACGTAACATGGATATGTGAAAAACGTTATGAACACGAGACATACTTGGCGGTAAAGCGAGTCTATAGGCCACAGTTCCTACTCGATTAAGGATTAAAAATGGGTCGATAAATCGAGGATTGAGCTTTCCTCTCTTTCCAAATCTCGTAACTCCTTTCCATGGAGCAACACGTAACAACACATGATCTCCTATATCGAATTCCACGTCCTTTCGATGAAGATCAGCATAACTCTTTTGTCGATCTTGTGAGGTTTTTATACGTTGTCGGATCGTTTGAATCTTTTCCGTAGTCATAAACGTACCAACTCCGGTCCCAACAACGTTGCTTCACCCACCTCATCCCAAAGATATCCGAGAAGCGATATTTTCTTCCATACAACGCTTGAATGGAGCCATGCCAATACTTGCTTGATAAGCTGTTGTTGTAGGAAAACTCCTGATGGTAAGAACTTGTCCCAACTTCCTTGAAATCAAGGACAGAGATTCTTAATAGATCTTCAAGAGTTTGAATAGTCATCTCCGACTTTCCGTCCGTCTGAGGATGATATGCCGAGCTAAATCATAAATCTGTGCCCATAGCTTTTTGCAAACTAACCCAAAATCATGAAGTAAATCTTGGGTCTCGATCAGAAACTATGGATACTGGCATACTATGCAATCTTACAACCTCGTTTATGTACATACGAGCAAGACGTTCAAGTGTATAAGTTTTTCGTATCTGTAAGAAATGAGCAGACTTGGTCAATCTATCAACAATGACCCAAATCGGATCTATACCTTGAGAAACTTTGGGAAGACCAGTAACGAAATCCATGGTAATGTGCTCCCACATCCATTCTGGAATTTCAAGTGGTTGCAATGGACCTTTTGGTACTTGATGCTCCGCCTTGACTCGTTGACACGTTAGACACCTTAAGATAAACAGCACTATCTCTCTCTTCATATTTCCCCACCAAAATGTATGTCGAAGATCATGATACATTTTGGTACTCCCAGGATGGATTGCAAACGGTGTGTTGTGCGCCTCCATCATGATTTTATACTTTAAATCAGGGTCGTTAGGAACACAAAGTCTGGAGTTGACTCGAAGTATTCCTTCTTCATCGATTCTTGCTTCCGACATCGCACCTTCTTGCACTTTCTTCCTCATACGCATCAGCTTCGGATCTGTAACTTGAGCAGCTTTAATTTTATCAATTAAAGTCGGTTCTACTAGTATATTTGCCATCATCACGTGGGTCTCTGGAGTCTTTATCTCTATCTCCATCCTTTGCAAGTCATACAAAATGGGCCTTTGCGTTGACAATATTGCACTCGTACCCGCATATGATCTTCTACTCAATGCGTTAGCTACCACGTTCGCATTTCCAGGATGGTATTGGATGGTATGATCATAATCTTTCAACAGTTCAAGCCAACATCGTTGTCGCATGTTAAGTTACTTTTGAGTGAAGAAATATTTGAGGCTTTTATGATCCGTAAAGATCTCCACTTTCTCCCCATACAAGTAATGCCTCCAAATCTTTAGTGCGAAGACAACAGCTGTCAACTCTAGATCATGAGTAGGATAATTCCTCTCATATTCTTTGAGTTGTCGTGAGGCATAGGCTATGACTTTCCCATGTTGCATGAGAACACATCCTAACCCTTTGCCCGAAGCATCATTGTAGATGACAAATCCCTCCGAACCATATGGTATTGTCAGAACAGGTGCTGAAATGAGTTTCCTCTTGAGTTCTTGAAAACTATTCTCACATTCCTCGCTCCAACCGAACTTTGTATCTTTCTGAGTCAGCTGAGTTAGTGGAGTAGCGATTCGAGAAAACCCTTCTACGAATCTCCTTGAAGTTCAATAGGGGCCATTCGATATGGGGATTTAGAAATGGGTTTTGTACCGGGTTCAAGGTCGATACAAAATTCAATTTCACGCTCTGGGGGTAGGCCAGAAAGTTCTTCAGGGAATACGTCAGGAAATTCATTAACAATAGAAATATTATTCAAAGCGGCGTATTTTTGTTTAGATCGTGACATGAGCTAAGAAAGCTTGACATCCGTTTTTCAATAAGCGAATAGCTTTATGGCTTGAGATAGCGATGATTGATTTTAATGGTTTGGTTTCTGAATTCGCATAATAGGTCGATTAGGAATATGAAAGCTAACAACCTTACATGAAACAATCAATTTTTGCATGATGAGTAGTTAACCAACCAATCCCTAGAACTACATCAAATGCAAGTATTTTAATGCAATAAGATCGGTGTAATGCGTGGGTACCAACTTGAACCAAACAAGACTTATAAACCATGGATGTAATGAAGGTTTCTCCCAATGGAGTTTCCACAGATAAGTCAAAGTCTAATTCTCTCGAGTCAAATTTAATCGTTGAGCGCAAGTAGGAGAAATAAAAGAATGGGTAGAACCGGTATCAAATAAAGTGTAGACTTCGCTAGAGTTTATGATAAGCTTACCCGTGATGACCTCATTCGGGTTCCTTCTCGCTACGGGAGGTCACAACAAACGCGCTCTCCTTGCACTTCACAGCTTTGACTTTTCCGGGAATGACCTTTGGTGCCTCCATCCTAGTGAATTTGTCTTGGTGAGCGAAAAAATCGGGCTAAGTGACCTTCTCTTCCACAATTATAACATGCTTTGATGGCATCGCAATAATTTGGGTGATATGTCCCTCCTCCGCATTTGAAGCATATGATAGGTGGTCTTTCTCCTTCCTTAACAACGAGTGCTGGTGCTGACGTCTTTCCATCATTGTTGAATCTCCTCTTCTTGAAATGTCCATTCTTATTATTTTGGCCCTGATTACTATTAGGTTTGTAATATTCTAGAACGCAATCAAATTGCATAAAAGTGCGGAAGCGTGTAAAAAATCAGAGTTTAAAATTTTACAAACCATATACCCGGATCACCCTTTATGCATAATTATTAATTAAACGAAAAGATAAAGAATAAAATCATACCCTTGAAGATCGAGCTTCCTCAGGTATAAGTTCACCTCCAAATTCTTTCGCGTTCAACTTGAATCCACCGGGTTTGGTTCCTTCCTTTGATCAACGTTAACCACCCATATGTTTGGCCTCTAGAGGTGATCCACCAAGGAAAATAAAGATTCAAGAAGAAGGGTATTGGCTCAACCCTAGTTTTCTATCTCTATAGAAAGGCGTATTCTCCAACAAATTGGAATTATTACATTATATCGGATATCCGATATAAGACTCCTCTTATTAAAGATATCGGGTAACCTTATTTAATAAAAATAAGGTATTATTTAATTAAACTCTTTTAATTAAATGGGCTCCCCTAATCTTATTAGGGATAATTAATTAAACTCCTTTAACTAATTTTCCTCCTAATCCTATTAGGAATAAATGAGAGTACTTATATTAAATTAATTTCTAAACTCTTTTAGAAATTAAAATAATAATAATTGTAATAATATTAATAAGACTCCTCTTATTAATTTATATTTAATATTTCTAAAATATTAAATAATAAATATTAAGCTATTTAATTTATTCTATCACCATAGATTAAATTAAATATACATAACATATATTATTACGATTATGCCATTAACTTCTTAAATAATTATTCTTCCTTTTATGGTGTGACCCTTTAGGTTCTCCATATTAAACCGGTTGTGAATAAATCAATTAGAACAATTTTAATCTTATTTAAATAAATAAATTAAATAATTAATTTATTTAAATAAATAATATTTATTCTACAATAGGGATAAGCCTCCTAGCGATCAACGACTTTCCGGATAATATAGATTTCAACATTAATCATTAAAGAACCTTTGAGTAAATATTTATAAATACAATTCAATCCTTCCACCATACAATGTCCCAATTAAATATAAGACATGGAATTCTTTGTCAAGTCTTATTTTATTTAATTATATGTATTTCGATCCTTAAATGCACAACTCAAATAATGAGAATTAGAAACTCCTTTCTAATTTCATTACGCTTCGCCAAGGACTCTTTGGGTTGTCATTTATCGAATCACATAGGACATTCTCTTCTTTTATTAGAAGTGGTAGATTCTTTATTGATCATACATTATCTCCATGTACAACTTATTATACCCAAGCATACCCTTTGATATACCCTAAGGGTCTTAAGGAATAAGTCAAAGTATAACTCATCATACACGAGATACTATGATGATCTCAAGTCCAAGGATTACTTGTACTACTATCACTACTGAGAATTCCTATTGACAGCAAATAAAACTCCATTAGGTATTCCTTAGCGAACCACGTTCGGTGAACTTATTCTCTAATAAGCACCTACATACTTGCTTTAGTGTCTCCACACAAATGATCGTGAGATCAATCATCCTCATCCAATGAGCAAACAACGTATGTACAATATATCCGGATTCACTAATCCCCAATTTAGTAATCCAATGATTGGGAACTATTTTAGTTTTAAGCTTTCTAAGAATTTAGATCTCATTAGAATGATCATCATCATTATTCTAAAAGCATTGCTTAAAACTATGGGTTTATCACATATTATAAAAAGCGACATCATGTAGATAATTAAAAGCCTTTAATAAATTAATACCTTTTATTAATAAATGAATAAGATTGTTACAAAGTATATGCTTTATCATCAAACATGATTGGCTTGTGTGCATACTACTTTCAATCTCCCACTTGCACTAAAGCCAATCGTCATGGTATCTTATACTCTTCTTCTCTAAGTGACGATTATCCCTAACATTGTTGGATAAGATTTAGTTAATGGATATGTAATGTTGTTCATGAGAGTCCACTATCTCTATAGTGATTTCCCATCTTTCAATGATTCTAATAATAAAATGAAAGTGCCACAACACATGTTTAGATCCAAGATGAGACTTAGGAACTATTCCTAGTTACGTAATGAACTTTTAATCCAAACAATCTACTTGCGACTTCATTTATAGCTATATACTTTGTCTTTATCACTAAACCAACAACTCTTTCTTTGTTTGGAACCTTTCCAATTCTTCGCACCAATCATTCAAGGTAACCTTTTACCTTAAAGTGGATTTTTTGTCGTCTTGGTGCATAACGAAAAACTTGAGTGCATTAAGCCCTCTAGTTTTAATTAAGACCCACCATGTATATGATCACATCCTTAGTCTTTGGTCAAGCACTTTAAGATGTTTTTCAGCGACTCATAGTGAACTTCTCCATAATAAGACCGATCAACATCGGGTCGTACATTTCATTGCATACATGATTGTCACTCATGCGATCTCTCTTTTCGAGAGTGCGTGGGGACAATTAAAGAGATACACTCCATAGCTCATCGACATGAGACATCTCTTGGAGTTTGCCATGCTAAATGACTTT
This sequence comes from Panax quinquefolius, assembly GCA_020205615.1. Lineage (NCBI taxonomy): Eukaryota > Viridiplantae > Streptophyta > Magnoliopsida > Apiales > Araliaceae > Panax > Panax quinquefolius. The sequence goes on from CM035174.1 coordinate 78,491,695, forward strand.
AGCATCAAATGAATATCGTTCCTTGGGTTAAGTCGAGCATCCTCTTAAATCTATCTATATAGATTTATATCCCCAATTAAGATACTCTTCCAAATCATTCATGGAGGAATGTTTAGACAACTTTATCTTTCTTGATTGTAGCATTGGTATGTAATTCCTCATCGTAGTAGTATATCAACATATAGTACTAGAAATGTCACGATGCTCCCATTGACCCTTTTGTACACACTAGGTTCATTCTTATTTTGATAAAATCAAACTCTTTTGATTGCCTCATCAAAACGAATGTTCCATATTTGAGAAACTTGCTTCAATCCATTTCTCTGAGTGTCTACAACACTTACCTCATCGTATGTAACTAGATCATCATCTTCTATGATGTGTACCTCATCATCATCATCCATGATGAATCCATACCTCCTAGGTATCTTGGTATTATTCGATTTATGATTTGGTTGTGGTACAACGAGGTACATCTATAGGTTCCTCTTATTTGACTTATAGTGTTTTGTGGTTCTTGAACTTTTCAAGATCTATTATCCTCCCACTAGCCCCTTCAATGATAAACACATTTATCTTAGAAGGCAGCGTGTTTCACAATAAACACCTTTTGCTAAGCAGGATTATAGAACATATACCCTAAACTTACTTTAGGATGTCCCACAAATCGACACTTGTCAAATCTTGTCCCAAGCTTATCCTTTGAAACCTTTTCACATAAGTTGGACAACCACTTATCTTAACATACTTAAGATTAGGAATCCTCCATGTCCATAACTTTTATGGAGTCTTGAAATTTGGATTTTGAGGTTACCTTTTCATAGATATGCGACCATTTCTAAGACATGACCCCTAGAAGGATCTTTGGAATGTCGGTAAAATCATTATAGACCGCACCATGTCCAACAAGGTATGATTTTTCCTTTTAGATACATCAATCAATTATTGCGTATCAGGAGGCGTCCATTATGAGAAAACCATCTGAGATGATCTAGAAACTTATTGCACAAGTATTTATTCCTTGATCTAATCAAAGAATCTTAATACTTTGTCAATTTGTTTCACTTCTGAATTCTTTGAACCTTTCAAATAATTCATACTTATATTTCAGCAAATACACACATTCAACTCTTTGAATGATCATCTCCTTTTCTTATACTAGTTTGTTCAATTTGCAAAATTATTTCACGCGTAAAGTCAAGTATACAAAATCCATTAAGTAATATTCCAGTTCTATACAAAACATTATTATTATAAATAGAACAACAATTGTTCTTAATTATAATACCAAAGATTTCATTGTCCAACAATAAAATGGAAATAATGTTTCTAACAAGAATTGGTATACAATAACAACTTATTGACTTAATAGATTTGCCCGTAGGCAGTGCTAAACTATAAGTTTCTATAGCTAATGCAGCAACCTTTGCTTCATTTTCCACACATAGGATTACTTATCTTTGTTTAACTTTCTACTTCTGCTTGGTCCCTTCATAAATCTATATTTATGATAACCAAAGTCGGTATCCAATACCCAAGTAGAACCTTGACTTAAAGAAAAATTTATTTCAATCATGAACAAAAAGCAGATTATAATCGAAACTTCACTAAGCTTCTTTGGTTAGCCTCTCGCAAGATGCTTCTCATGATTTCTTTCCGGTGTCCGGGCTTATTGCGGTGGAAGCAAACTCCTTTTGCTATCCATATAAGTTTTGTTCTTATTATCCTTTGTTTACGCCTTTCTGTTTACCTTCTTTGAATCGTTCTTCTTTTCAGAAGATCCTTTGGCCCCTACCAATAAGACATGGTCTTTCTTGGTTGGAAAGTGACTCTCAACATTTTTCAACATGTTAAGCAAATCAGCGAGGCTGATATCTAGCTTGTTCATATGAAAAATTCACAACAATTGTGAAAGGAGTCAGGGAGTGAGGCAAGATCAAATCTTGGCTCAACTTTCCATCCATGACAAAAACCGTCGTCTAATTGATCAATCAAATTGATTATGTTAAGACCTTTTGTTTGTCTTATAGTGCCATTGGCCATTCTAGATCGGAAGAGCTCCTTAGATATCTCGATATCTATAGTCCTACTTTCTCACCATCAACTACTTGATGTGTAGGAATATAGTAGGAGCATCCATAGTTTCATGTGTATGTTGAAGCTCGTTACTCATAGATCTGAGCATGATGCATTGAGCAAAGTTCGTGCATCATCTTGCCACTTTCTAAAAGTAGCAATGTCTTTCTTAGAGGCATTTATGCGCAACCATGCGAGGATAGGCATATTAAGGACATAAGATAGCTTTTCGATTTATGAGAACTATTCTCAAATTCCTTAACCAATCCGTTTAATTCGATCCCGGTTAATTTAGCATCTAATATGCTTCGCATGATGATAGTAATTTAGACATTGTAAAATTTTGTAAATGAATTTGTATTTAACAACATTTTAACATACATTCTTTTATTAATTACCAAAATAATTTAGGTCTTGTTTTAAATTGGTATCTCCCACTATTTTCTTCAAACTATATTACCCTCACTTATATAGTTGGCAAAATCTAATTAAAGATTTGCTAATGAGAATAAGGATCCCATTTCAAATGTATATAGCCTTGTGGTGACACAACAAACTATATATAAATAAATAGGTAGACAACTTTTGTCAATTACATCAACTATGCAACTCCTTTTCTTTTTGCTCTTAGATTATTTTGATCAAGTGGTGGCACATCCGAATCAAAATTATCCAAGTTAAGTCCGAACCTAGCACTCCATATATTCAAAAAAGAAAAATATCATCCTTGTGGTGACACAACAAAACAATATTGTTCAATTTTCTTTATAAGCATCAAATGTGATAAATTAACATCTTAAATACTTAATACTTGCCTTGTGGTGACACAACAAACTCATATTAAATATTTAATACTCTATTAATTTTATCATGCTAGAAGGCGACGTTCGATATTCCAAATATCTTTGAACGCTTAGGACTTAATATATAAAAATTGAGGGGTTTGTTATTAATTTGTCTCATCTTGTTTATGCAGCATTTATATATATATATATAAAATACGCGTTATATTAATGAACATGCGAAGCATGTTTGCATAATATATAATATATATAGTATAAGCATGCACATATAGAATACTATATTCTACGGATTGATTATGGACTTTTATTCTAGTTTGGTTCACTAGAGCCACCAAGTGAACCAAAAGGTCAAACCCCCAAGGGGTGCAAGAAATAATATTTAAATATAACTATTACATTTTAAACTAGGGCTCCATTACAAAACGGGTCTTCAAGCGCTCCTTACTCCTTGATCTCCAATTTTTCAAAATTAATTCTAAATATTCCTATTACAAAACTATTTAAAATAAATAGAAACCTTGATCGTGATCGAGGGAAGTACATAGGAGGAGATAGAATTTACATTAAGAAAAAATTAGAGAAGGCAGTACGCATACCCCATTTAATAAAACCCATACATTCATGCATCCAACTAAAATAAAATCCAATCATATTGGTCAATAGTCCATAATCAATCCCATTTATTATCATACACATCACCATATGCATCAATAAATAACATTCATCTTATGAATAATTAACATTTAATATATATATTGATATCATTTAATGGGCAAATTTAGTTAGTATAAAATCTATTTTTGAATCAAAATAAACTCCTTTATTTTAATCCAAATTTAAATCAAAATAAAACTATTTTATTTTAATTTATCTAATTTTTGAATAAAATAAACTATTTTATTTTAATCAAAATTTTAATCAAAATAAACTCCTTTATTTTAATTAATTATGGAATCCAATTCCATATAATAAAAAAAAATTATTAAAGGAAACACGGATTATCTTTTTCCTATTCATAAACTCCTTTATTTAAAACTCCTTTCTTTTTTGAATAATATGAAATCTTATTTTATATTTAAATAAACTCCTTTATTTAAGGAAACACGGAAACACGGATTTTCTTTCCTATTCACAAATAAACTCCTTTATTTTGAATAATATGAAATCTTATTTCATATCTAAATAAACTCCTTTATTTAAGGAAAGATCAATTTCAACTCCAATTAGTTATCATGGAATCCAATTCCAACTCTAATTAGTTATCATGGAATCTAATTCCAACTCTAATTAGTTAGCATGAAATTTAATTTTAAAATTAAAATAAACTTTATATTTTAATATAAAAATAAACTTTTTATTTTAATATTAAAATAAAATTTTTATTTTAATAATAAAATTATTAAGAATATATATTATATATATATATATATATATGAAACGGAAATATATATTATATATATAATATATAAGTAATAATAAGATTACTTTTGAAAAAAAAAACCATCCTGCAACCTTTATTTCGATTCACGTGCCACGTTTTTGAAAAAACAAAAGGTTATCCCTTTAGCCAACCATGGCAAGTTCCTTTTTTAAAAAAAAAATCGCTGGCCACTATTTTCATGAAGTCAGGAATCCTAGACTCGGAATCCGTGAGTTAAAACAGGATCATGCAATAACATATAGCAGCGAAATCAAAAAAAAAAAAATTGTGATTAGGATTCTTTTTTTTTTTTTTTAATAAATTTATCTGATGAAATTATGCCCAATTAAATTGTTCTAAACACATATCAATATAGATATTAAATTAAAACAATTAATAATTAGCATAAAGGTTTGGCTCGATGCCCTTTGTTAGGTTTGTAATATTCTAGAAACGCAATCAAATTGCATAAAAGTGCGAAGCGTGTAAAAATCGAGTTTAAAATTTTACAAACCATATACCCGGATCACCCTTTATGCATAATTATTAATTAAGCGAAAAGATAAAGAATAAAATCATACCCTTGAAGATCGAGCTTCCTCAGTACAAGTTCACCTCCAAATCCTTTCGCGCTCAACTTGAATCCACCGGGTTTGGTTCCTTCCTTTGATCAACGTTAGTCACCCATATGTTTGGCCTCAGAGGTGATCCACCAAGGAAAAATAAAGATTCAAGAAGAAGGGTATTGGCTCAACCCTAGTTTTCTATCTCTATAGAAAGGCGTCTTTCTCCAACAAATTAGAATTATTACATTATATCGGATATCCGATATAAGACTCCTCTTATTAAAGATATCGAGTAACCTTATTTAATAAAAATAAGGTATTATTTAATTAAACTCTTTTAATTAAATGGGCTCCCCTAATCTTATTAGGGATAATTAATTAAACTCCTTTAACTAATTTTCCTCCTAATCCTATTAGGAATAAATGAGAGTACTTATATTAAATTAATTCCTAAACTCTTTTAGAAATTAAAATAATAATAATTGTAATAATATTAATAAGACTCCTCTTATTAATTTATATTTAATATTTTTAAAATATTAAATAATAAATATTAAGCTATTTAATTTATTCTATCACCATAGATTAAATTAAATATACATATATATTATTACGATTATGCCATTAACTTCTTAAATAATTATTCTTCCTTTTATGGTGTGACCCTTTAGGTTCTCCATATTAAATAGGTTGTGAATAAATCAATTAGAACAATTCTAATCTTATTTAAATAAATAAATTAAATAATTAATTAATTTAAATAAATAATATTTATTCTACAATAGGATAAGCCTCCCTAGCGATTAACGACTTTCCGGATAATATAGATTTCAACATTAATCATTAAAGAACCTTTGAGTAAATAGTTACCGTACAATTCAATCCTTCCACCATACAATGTCCCAATTAAATATAAGGCATGGAATTCTTTGTCAAGTCTTATTTTATTTAATTATATGTATTTCGATCCTTAAATGCACAACTCCAAATAATGCAAATTAGAAACTCCTTTCTAATTTCATTACGCTTATGCCAAGGACTCTTTGGGTTGTCATTTATCGAATCACATAGGACATTTCTCTTCTTTTTTATTAGAAGTGGTAGATTCTTTATTGATCATACATTATCTCCAAGTACAACTTATTATACCCAAGCATACCCTTTGATATACCCTAAGGGTCTTAAGGAATAAGTCAAAGTATAACTCATCATACACAAGATATCTATGATGATCTCAAGTCCAAGGATTACTTGTACTACTATCACTCTGAGAATTCCTATTGATGAGCAAATAAAACTCCATTAGGTATTCCTTAGCGAGCAACGCGTCAAATTGAACTTATTCTCTAATAAGCACCTACATACTTGCTTTAGTGTCTCCACACAAATGATCATGAGATCAATCATCCTCATCCAATGAGCAAGCAACGTATGTACCAATATATCCGGATTCACTAATCCCCAATTTAGTAATCCAATGATTGGGAACTATTTTAGTTTTAAGCTTTCTAAGAATTTAGATCTCATTAGAATGATCATCATCATTATTCTAAAAGCATTGCTTAAAACTATGGGTTTATCACATATTATAAAACAACATCATATAGATAATTAAAAGCCTTTAATAAATTAATACCTTTTATTAATAAATGAATAAGATTGTTATAAAGTATATGCTTTATCATCAAACATGATTGGCTTGTGTGCATACTACTTTCAATTACCACCGAAGTGGTTACCATTTCTGGCCTGTTGATTCCCTCCACGCTTGTTGTCACCGCTTCGATGACTGCTCTCACTGGTATTATCATTTTGCCGGCTGCTCTCTTTTGGTTGCGTTGACTCGTTATCGCGCTCCACCAATTGAGCCCTATTTACAACATTTGAATACAAACACAGTTTATGAGAAATAAGATGTTGATGTATCTCCGGCTTCAAACCTCTTAAAAACATTCGCGCCATTCTCTCTTCATTATCCACAGTGGGGACATGAACCGGCATAACTCCGCAAATTTTGCCTCGTATTTGACACGACACGGTTATATTGTTGTGCTCAATTTGATAAACTCCACCTCCTTCACGTATGGCGAATACTTTTGGGAAAGTATTTGTCGTTGAATAACTCTTGGAACTTCTCCCAAGACATCTTTAAGACAATGGAGTTAAATACGTTTAACCGATTCCCACCGATGTCGCCTCCGCGCAACATAAAGGCGCGAAAGGAACCTTTTGCTCCTCGGAGCATCCCAAGACATCAAATATCTTGGTGATCTCGCTTTAACCATGCTTCCGCCATAAGTGGTTTTGGCTCTCCCTTAAACTCCGGTGGTCCCAGCTCCTTGAATCTGTTTTAGCGGTGACGCTTTGAGAGTTTTCGGTGTTTCCACCTACATTTTGGACAGAGCCGCTCTACTTTCTTTGTTGCATGAATTGTATAAAGCCTCTGAACAATACATCATTCATCATTTGGTCAGTGTTGTTGTTTGCATGAGGATTGTCGCCTTTTCTGATGCACATTCTCCTGATTATTGTTATGTGGAGAGTCAACGGTCTCTTGTGCTCCATTGCTATTCTCAACATTTTCGGATGTCATTTTCAGATACTACCACAAAACAAAGGTTAATTGACATGTAACATAATATCTCTAAACTCGACCAACCAATTTAAATACAAAATAAATTTAAGTAGGTCATACTAAGCAAAGAATTCCCGTCTCTCCCTCCTAGTTCTAGTCTCACATCTTAGCAGGATCATATCCCTAAGCTTTGATACCAAACCGTGGCGCCCCAAAATTAGGTATACATCACCCATCTTGGGTCGCCAGATACATGGTACGTAATTCAAATACAACTTACTAATACAACGGTCGTGTACAATACGACAAAACATAAACTGTGAGTTTGAATACAAATATTATCTACTAGAGATTATACAAACTCAAAAGGAGTTCTCATTACAATTATTATCACACTATTTCACAGAATAGTGAGGACTACTAATGCTATCCTCATTACAATTATTATCACGCTATATTCTCATTTTCTGAAGAGAACAGTGAAAGAAAGGGCGAGCTCAACTAGCCCAGTAAGAAATATTATGACTAAGATAATGCAGAATAAATTATCATTAGTCTCCAACAATGTTAAACTGATAAAATATAATAGACATCAAGTTTAGCTGCAACGGAACAAGCAATCCATTAAAAGAGTCAAGTAGAAAATAAAATCAACTATCTTTTATGATTAATAATGTTTTTCATCATTGTTATCGCTGAGACTCGGCTTAATAAATATTCCACATCATCAAATCACCCCTGCACTATGGCCAAGGATATTCTTTAGTATCACGACCACAATTATCCATGCACTACGGGCCAAGAATATTTGTGTATTCATTAATGGTTATGATCATGCCAACAACTGTCCATCAATGCACTACGGGCCAATGAGGACTTTTACCATATCATTTGTAACATTACGGTCATGATTACACCGAATAATCCCTGGTCATAATCATACCAAGTCCATCTATGCACTCACGAATACGAGATGACTTTCAACATAATATAAACATGAGGATGATGACAATGATATAAGAATTCAATAAAACAAGTTCAAGAATTAATTTATCCAAGAACTACTAATGTCCAAATTGTCGACATGATACTGATTTGTAGAGTAAAATTCTAGAATGATCAGAAGAATATTTCCATGAAAAGATACTGGATGAAGCGCAAATATCAAAGATATTCTACTAATTTCATGGAGTATAGAAGTCAAAACTTTAACCGGTGAGTATAATAAAGAATGGAATAACAAAAGAAATCACCATGCATGCGGTACCGCGATAGGCGAGTTATTCCAACGAGAATACTAAATAACGGAAACGGTCGGTGAAATTCATGCAAGCGAGGATGTTCCAACAGAATAATAAAGAATGGAATAACAACGAAATCACCATACATGCGGTGACCAGCATGGCAGTTATTCAACGAGAATACTAATAAGGACGGAATCGAGTTCTACTTAAAAGCGCACGGCGGATATATTCCAAATAGAATAATAATAAAAAGGCGGAACCAGTCCGTAAGTAAAACGCCTGGACAAGATATTCCAACAGTAATAATAAAGAGCGGAAAGTCCGAAGATAAAAAGCAGCGTAGACGGATATTCAAATGTAATAGTAAAAGGCGGAATAATAGAAGAATGTCACCAAGTATAGAGTAGACTGCGTATACAGGTTATTCCAACAGAATAATAAGCAATGGAATAACAACAGTTCTCTTCATGCATAAGAAAGAATAACACCCCTTACGAATACAACAAATAATATTCTCTACCTTAAGAAGAAGAGTACTGGATATATAAGTAGTGAAGTAGCAGAATACTTTCTTCTTTCTCTCTATAGTTTATCTCTCTAGAGTTCAGTGAATTCGTAAGAAAATAATGAAGGAATGAGCTTCTATTTATAGAAAAATGGACTGCATAGTAACTAACTCATGAACGATCCAGATTGATTTACTTTAATCTGACGGTCCATATTTAAAGCAAAATCTTTTAAATAAAATATAATATATTCTATTTATAATCTAATAAAACGAATAACTTTATAAAAGATTTTACTATGCAAACACTATGCAAATACTATGCATAATAAAATATAATATATTATAATTATTTTTTAATAAAACAGATAGCTTTATAAAAGTATTCTGTTTTATATAAAAAGATTTTACTATGCAAAATACTTATATGAGATAATATAACACTATGCATAATAGAATATAATATATTCTATTTATAGAATAACTTTATAAAAGTATTTTATTTTATATAAAAAAATTTTCTGTATTATTACATTAATAATACCAACCAAACTGGATGACTTATCACGTAAGCATCAATAATCAATACCGTGTGCTACTATGCAAACTAATGCCAGTATTCGCATACTTTAACACCGGGTGTTTCAGCGATTAACGGTAAAACTTCCGTCATTATTTTCATAAAGTATTTTTGTCATTTTCTCAATCCGATAATAATTTCGTTGTGGGGTCCACCAATAATTGTGCCATTGTACAAATATTCCCTGTTAAAACGAATATTCCCCGACCAATCGAATATTATATAACAACTTGCGTACTTTGTAAAATTTATAAATATTACCCACAACTATAACATTATATCAATTTCACTCCATAATATTCAAAAATAATATTTATAGAAAATTCATCTTTATTCAAAAGTTGGGTTTTACAAATAATATCCAGTGATATTAATACATTAAGTCAATAATGTAGAAGGCGGATAATATAATGATAATAGAATAATCTTTTTGATCATGGATTTATCTTTTGAATAAATATTGATAATGGAATAATCTTTTGATAATTGATTAATCTTTTGAATAAATAATTATAATTAAATAATCTTTTTGATAATGGATTTATCTTTTGAATAAATATTGATAATTGATTATTCTTTTTGACTAAAGTAAAGATAATTGATAAAATGGGTAATTATTATGTTTAAAGTAAAGATAATGGATGAAAATGGGTAATCATTATGTTTAAAGATAATGATAATGGATGAATAATATATTTATAAAATGTGGGATATTTTGGCTATAAATAGGAGGGCTTAACATAAGGAAATTCATAAATTCCTTACTTATACTTCCTTTCACTCTCTAAAAATTTCTTAGTGTAAATTCTCTCTAAGTGTGTTAACCTATCTTGAGTATTTGTGAAGATCAATAAGAGTACGAGTATTTTTCAAGTAAGTATTTTCTATAAAAGTTGGACAAATACTCACACACATCACACGATGTTTAATTCTTCCTTTAGAAGAGTTATTTTGAAAAACTTCATTTGGAAGATTTTATTTTGAAATATTATTTTGAAGTTTATTCTGTACACTACACAAATTTATACTATATAGTCACTTTTGATAATTTCATAATATATGAGTTAGTGTACACCATATGTGATAGTTACTAATTAAAGTATAAATATATTTAGGTTGATAAACTTCATAGAAAAACATCATCCAATCACTTTTTAATTGAGGTAAGGAATATAATTTTATTCCATATTCCATATTATGGTAAGAAATTATTATTTGTTTTGATAACTTTTTCATTAAATGGTGAAAATCCTAAACTATTTAGAACTGTCTTAATAGTTTTCGCTTCATCTAGTATCTTTTCACCAAAATCTTCTTATTGCACTTTACACGTGCTTCATCTAATATCTTTTCACCTGAATCTTCCTATTTTATTTTACATGTGATAGTTGAATTGTGAATCTTATTTTATCTTATTCTTGAACTCTAATTGAATTTCTGGATATCATTATTGAACTTTGGATAAATTAAAAGTCAAATCTCGGATGTTGATTCTTTTATTTTATAATTCTTACAACTTTTGTTCATTAATTATATAAGTGTTATTTGTACTAATCATCAAAGAATCAAGTTATAGTGAATGTCTTTGGCCTAGGTGCAAAGATGATATGATCGTTGAATATCTTTGGTCGGTATGGCAAGGACACGTGGTGAAAAGTTCTCTTTTGCCCGTAGTGCAAAGATGGACGGTTGATTGACATGATCATGACCATTGGTATTATAATTGAATATCTTTGGTCCTTAGTGCAAAGACAAAATGTTGATTTGCTTGATTATGATCAGGAAATATTGATTGGTGTTACATGGATAAAATATTGATGGTTAACTTTTAAATTGGAGAAGATTATGAACATCATGATTTATTTTACTCTTTTAATTAATTGATTGATATTTTCGTTGCAGTTGTTGATCTAAAGCTTGTTGTCTATTATATTCTATCAAAATTTTCACTCTCGAAGGCTAATGATAATATATTCTTCATTATCTTAGCCATGCTATTCTTAACTGGGCTATTTTAGCTCACCTTTTTCCCTTTTGTTCCATTGTTATTCTCAGGAAATGAAAGTGTAGCTGGGACTAGCCCGGCTGTGGAGTGATGATCCGAGAAAGTTTTTATAGTTATCTTCACCATGTTGTTAAATAATGTGGCAATAATCATGTTGAAAACTTGTAATATATGTTGTCTTATCTTTTACAACATTGTATTTTGAGTGTGAATATTAACGTATTATCTACGACACTGTATTAAGAGAATGTATGATTATGGTATGTATTTTGGTAATCCAAATTGGGTTATGTGGACCCTATTTTGGGGGCGTCACAGGGAGTCCCATTGTATCTTGGAAATGAGAAGCGCACCAGGCTATCTGCAGTGACGAAGCTTTTACACTTTCAGAATGAGCATGACTGAAGTGAGAGAGGATTCAATGATTTGCTTGCTATTATCAGCGAGTTCTTACTTAGGAATAATACCCTGCCCGCGAATTACTATGAAGTGAAGAAGATGATTAAGGGGTTGAATCTCGAGTATGAGAAGACCGATGCTTATGTGCATGATATGATTACATGTTATATTATAGGGAGGACAAAGATAAGGTTCAGTGTGATATCTGCAACTTGCCTCAGTAAAAGATGACAAAACGTGGAAGGAATATTGAAAGTAGTATGTGTTAGTTCCCGAAGGCACAATAGTTATCTAGAAGGGGGGGGGGGGGGTTGAATAGATATTTAAAAATCTTTTCGTTTTACTTTGTTAGAGTGATGATGATTAAAACACAGCGGAATTAATACTTGTTTTAATCTCACTTAAGATAGTGAATTAATGAGAGTGAGGCAGATATAACAGTTAAAGCAGATATAACAGTTATAGTAAGAATGTAATAGACACAGTCATTTTAAGTGGTTCAGAGCACTTAAAGCTCCTAGTCCACTCTTCTACTCCTCGAGTAGGAAATCCACTAAGGATGTCTTTTACACTTTCTGAATCACACATATTCCTTCTAGGCCAGCAGTCTAGGAACTTCTTAGTTCACTCTTGAACTCTTCAAGTCCAGCAGACTTGGTTCTTCATAGTTCACTTAGAACTCTTCAAGTCCTTCTGACTTGGAACTCTTACTTCAGTTGATTTGTAGTTGTTGAGTTCTTGATTGATGCTACTCAGTTGCTGTTTAAGCACTTGTTCGAAAGAACTGAGTAGCTGGGCAAGCTTTTCTTTTTCTCAGATCGTAGAGTTGATCGTTGAGTGTTCTTGTGCGTTTTTGTTCAATGCTTGTTTTATTCTATCATCTGCATATGTTTTGCATATATGTGATCTTGAAATCTATCCGTTTGATCCATCCGTTGAAGCATTAAATGCGTTTGATATTTCTGTACTTTGATGGAGACTTTTCTGCACATCTTCTGAATTGCATTCTGGCCCACTAACACAGCAGACTACTTTCTCACCTAACACCTGAAAAGGTGTTTTCCTCTTACCAATAGTACTTTCCTTAGCTTCTTCAATACGCTTCTTTGATACATACTAAGGATATCTTTTATACCGTTGGAACTGGTGAAGACTTCAACGTTTGAAACCCATTCCATATTTGCTGGAATTTGTCTCCAAACACAAGGTAGGGCTTGATGCTTTTGACACAAGGCAGATGATACTCTACGATCCATATCGCGGTGTCTTGTCACCTTGGTGCTTGATCTGATGCTCTCAAATAAGAGCACTACGATTTCTCTTAAGGACATGCACACTACGATCTTCACTTGCTGACTTTGCAAGCTCTACATTTCTGAGAGCACACTACGATCTCTGAGTTGGCTTGACAAATGTTGGGATCACTCTACGATTTTTGAAGAGGCCCTTAAGGCAGACACACTACGATCCTCGAAGCTCTACGTTCTGCCTTGGTTTCTGTAATCTTGATCAGCTTGATACACTACGATCTCTTCGAAGCCTATCTATTACATCTCAAGATCAACCTAACAAGTTTGATCTTCTTTTCTATACATTCATTTACAGAATGATATACATTAAGAGCTTAGATAAACCTAACAAATTTGATCTATCACTAAGTCCTTATACAAATATTCTTTGAAGGACTTTACAAATAATCATGAACATTTATATTTAAACATCAAATCAAAATATGCACTCTCCCAACAATCTCCCCCTATTTGATGTTGACATAACCAAGGAGATTTGTTGTCATGATTATTAGTTTCTAAATGCAATTGAAGGAAAGTAAACATGACTTAGTATTTCAGTGAACAGCTGAAATTTCTAGAGAATAAGCATGAATTTATTGATGTTCGAAGAATATTACAATTTAGCTTTACATCAATAAGAATTTAAACTTTTACTTATCTCTATTTCCTTGATCTTTTGCGAGGTGGATTGGCATACTCCTCAGCTTTTCTTTTCCCGCTTGCTTCATCCCACCTGGCTAGATCTTCCAGCTCACTAGGGCTTAGCCTAGGATTTTGATCATGCCTATTCATGAATGTAGGATCTCCAGTTGGCATTCTAAGGTCTGTGGTGGTGACATTTTGTGAGTCAGTAGTAGTGGCCCTATACTCCTTATCGGGTTGAGCCATTAAAATTTCTTCATTGATCAGTCGTTGAGTCTCGATGGTTTGGATCGTGGAGTACATTGGTGGATTTTCCTTGTAGGAGGACTCCTTCCTCCGCTTCCGCCTCGGCCTCCTTGAACTCCTCGCCTCTACGCCCGGCCTCCTTCTCCTTTTTCTTTATTCTCCCCTTTATGTCAAAGATCGAGGTGCGAATGTCTTCGGATAGTCGAGTCACTCTTTGGACGAGCTCGTTGAGTTGGCTTTGAGTTTGAGCAATGTCCTCTAAATTTTCCTTTATCAGAGCTTCAGATTGAGCTTCCCTATTTTGAGAACGACTAGAACATTGTCAGTTTACTGTCCTTGGTTTACGTAGGCTTGTTGAAATTCTTTGACAGCAGTTTTCAAACTGATGATGTTCTCCAACATAAGCTTATTCTGGGCTTCTTGAGTGTTCTGTAATGCAAGAACAGCATCTCTGTGTCTTTTGGCAGCTATTAAGTGAATATCATCCTCGTCCTTTATGCTTTTAATCATTTCTTTGATAATCTCCTTCAGCTTCTTAGTAAGCTCAGTGTTTAGAGTGCCTGGGAGATTGTTTGCATCAGTGATCATTTTTGTTAGTCTGAGATGAATGAATTTTGAGTGAGCTTCAAAGCTATCATCGATGTCCTTGATCATTTTCTTGGACACTTCATTCAACTCAAACTTTAGTGGTAAGAGATCGAGAGTAGTTCACTGAGTTGAGGATTGTTTAAAGGAGGGTATGTTTTCTTGAATTGATCTTGCAAGGAGTAGAGGGCAAGATCAAGGTTGAAGTATTCATTTGTGGATGAAGAGGGAATATCTGATGGAGGGGCCTGTGTTTGGGTGTCTAGAGTAGGTGGCTCTACGATTTCTCCTTAGGACTCTACGATTGGGCTAGATTCAATGATCGTAGAGATGATGGGAGTTGGGATCAATATGAAGTTTGGCACGTTTGGTTCATCAGTTACATAATTTTGGGATTTTGTAACTAGGGATTGACTTGGTGGATTTAGAACCACTTCCAATCAGCTTGGAAATTCATAAAATTGGCTGAAAAAAGACAGTGGATAGTGATTCACTCTATAAAGAATTGGAATAGTTAATACCTCATGCACCATTCTTGAGGAGGGACCATTTGTGATGAGCTTCTTAGCAAAGTTGAAGTTGCCTGGAAATCCATGGGCTAGCACAGAGATGGTTGGATATTCCTTGAAGCTCCAAAATATGTGGCTCCAGGAGTTTAGGATTTGAGCTTGATGATACGGCATCATGGGTAGATAAGAGAACAGCTGATTGTAGAGATAACTCCTATATCCATCACGGCCCACACCTGTGATCTCAAGTTCATCATCATCTTCTTCTTTCTTTTCTTCTCTATCTTCTTTTGGGGATTCCAATATATCAATAACTTCATTTTGTCCTTGCTCTGGTTCTTCATTTTCTACAGGAGCATCTTCTTCTGTCACGGGGATGTCATGAGGCTCCCCCTTAGCATGATCATCCACCTACAAGACTAGTAGCTCCCCCTCATCTAGGGCATCTTTTAAGGTGAGAACTTCAGGTGTGTCCCCCTCAGCTAGAGCATTTTCTAAGGTGAGAACTTCAGGTATCTCCCCCTCAGCTTGAGCTATGTCCTCTTGGCTTTCTTTGTTCAGTTCCTTTTTAACAACCATCTTTTTGTCTTCCTCCTTGAGTACTCCTTCATTGATAAGGATGTACTTCTTAACCAATTTTTGTCTTGGTTTTCTAGGCTGAACCACAGCCTCAGGACTTTCTTCAGCTTCAGCTCTTTCCTATTGATCAGCCAGACCATCTGGTGTAGCAACTTCCTTGCTCGAGATGTTCAGTTTGGTCTCTACGATCGGTAGAGACTCTACGATCGAAGAGACAGATGGCCTCTTGGACTTGTGATTGATTTTGTTCTTCTTAAGCAGCTGTGCTATGGTAGCTCTGTCCTCATCTGCCTCAGCCTGCTATTCTTTTCTTCTTAGGATCCTCAGAGTCTCAATATCAGAGGACTCTATAGGAATGTCAGTGGTAGACCCTTGAGGTTCTTCTACCATCCTAGTCTTTAGCTTCCTCTTCCTCATACTTTTTCTGATAAGGGCAGTGGGTTCTCCCTTGTTGGTCTCTTCTTCTTCTTCTGCAGTCTCTTTGATGACTGGTATGTTTCCTGGAATCCCTGATTCCTTTAGATCACCAGTTCTTCCACTGGACTCAGTCATCATGCGTACATACTCAGCTAGATTCCTTTTCCAATTCTCAAGCGATTCTTTGGGACATTTCGTGCATTTGGATTGATGGACTCTCCTTCATCATCCCCAATCTTATCACCCAGAGCAGATTGTAAGATGATGCTTATAAATCACCCGTAGAGCTTCTTTTGAGATCCCTTTGTCTTCTTCGAGTTGAGAATCCATTTTCCTATCCATTCCAGCAGTAGAGCTCTATAGTTAAGCTGTATCCCATAGCTTATGGCAGTAATGAGCTTTAGCTGCACCTCATTTACAGAATCGTGCCCAGTGCTTTTGCAACATATACACTTCCTAATAATGTAAGCCAGAAATTCGTACCTATGAGGAAACTCCTTCTTCTTGTATCCTTTGATAGTGGGGAATTTCTTGTGATGCATCTTCTTAAGCCTTACATGGAAATCGATGCCATCTAAAAACCAAAAACCTTCGGATTTGAAGCCTAGGGCTAGGTTGATGTCCTCAGCCTTTAGCTTGATTTCCACGTCCATGACTCTTGTCACGAGGACTTCATTTTTGTATACTCCATTTCTGTAAAACTCCTTTATTAATTTTTGGTAGATCCATGTGCTTGTATCCAGAGCGTCTTCGAGACCAGCCTCCTTCAACAATGTCAGAATCTTATGAAATTTGGGTTCAGCAGTTTTGAACTCATCGAAGCATAATCTGTAGCCAGAGATGACGTTAGAGGCTGTCATTTCTATCATTGAAGGGAGTATGGTTGTCTGAGCTTTCTTTGGGGTTAGGGTTTCTGTTTGTAGAGAGAAAGAAGGGAGATATGCCTTTTGAACTTTTGATTTCAAAAAGGCATTTTCGAACTGTGCTTGTAGTTTCCCTCTCTTCATTTTTGTTTAGTGGGGAAGGTGTAAAATTCTGCTTGGGTCTACGAATTTGACTTTCGAGGATTTTACTGATTTGCCCTTAGCTCTTTCATAGCTAATGTGTCCTTATGGAGGACTACTATCGTTGAGGTAGCCTTTGTGATCGTTGAGTCTGCTTTACATTCGTCGAGTCTGAACTACGATCGTCGAGTCTTTCCAGATCCTTGTGATGAGTTTTTGACTTAGCATTCTTTTAAGGTAGCTTAGGAAGGGCCAACCTCTTGCAGTGAGTCAAGGGTTAGGTTTGTTCCTGAGGCGCTTATCAGAGAGATTGCTTTGTTTTGAAACTTATCATCACATGATGTTTCTTTTGTTTCTGAACAACGATCGTCGTGTCTGAACTACGATCGTCGAGTCTGTCCAGCAATCGTCGAGTCTGCACTACGATTGTTGAGTCTATGCTACGATTGTTGTCTTTCATGTCACTTCAACTCTACGATCATGGACTTCCTTTCATCATGTCTTCGATTTCAACCATAGCCTTTGTATTTATATGGTTAGCACATACTAGAGCATATATTTCATGGTTGTAAATTAAGCATCCCTAGCTCACTTATTAACTTGTTAAACCTGGATTCATCTAGAGGTTTTGTAAAGACATCAGCAAGTTGATTTTCTATAGGGATATATTGTAAAGATATAGTTTCATTTTGCACATGATTCCTAATGAAGTGATACCTTATTTCTATATGCTTAGTCCTAGAATGCATGATAGGATTATGAGTTATTGCTATGACACTTGTGTTATCACAGTGAATGGGAATGGATTTGAAATCAAACCCATAATCAGCTAGCTGATTTTTCATCCATAGGATCTCGAAAGCACAAAGAATTGCCAAAGAAAGAATGTATCCAAACTTTCGCGGTTGAAGTAGATACTGAGTTTTGCTTCTTACTAAACCAGGACACAAGTTTGTTTCCTAGAAATTGACAGGTGCCACTAGTACTCTTTCTATCTATTTTGCAGCCTGCAAAATTAGCATTTGTGTATCCTGTTAGTTCAAATGAGGACTCCTCATGGTACCAAAGCCCCAAGTGAGGTGTACCCTTGAATACCTGAAAATCCTCTTTACATCAGTTAAATGTGATTCTTTAGGATTAGCCTGAAATCTAGCACATATGCATGTTGCAAACATTATATCTGGTCTACTGGCAGTTAGATATAGAAGAGAGCCTATCATACCTCTGTATTGAGTTATATCAATACTTTTACTTTTTTCATCTTTGTCAAGCTTGGTTGCAAAAGCAATTGGGATTTTCATGGGAGAGGCTGATTCCATGCCATACTTCTTAAGTAAATTTTTGATGTACTTGGCTTGGTTTATGAATATTCCTTCATCAGTCTACTTTACTTGCAGTCCAAGGAAGAAGTTCAGCTCACCCATCATGCTCATTTCAAACTTGCTCTGCATAAGCTTGGAAAATCTCTTACATAGCTTTTAATCAGTAGAACCAAAAATAATATCATCAACATATATTTGAACCAATAAGACTTTGTTTTTATTCTTTCTAAGGAATAATGTGGTATCTACTCTACCTCTAGTGAATCTATTTTCAACAAAAAAGTTAGTTAGTGTTTCATACCATGCTCTAGGTGCTTGTTTAAGACCATATAAGGCTTTGTCTAATCTATAAACATAATTAGAAAGAGATGGATTGATGAAACCTGGAGGTTGTTCTACATAGAATTCTTCTTGAAGTTCACCATTCAGGAATGCACTTTTGACATCCATCTAAAAGACCTATAATTTCATGTGAGCAGCAAAGGTAAGGAAGATTCTGATGGCTTCTAGTATGGCAACAGGTGCAAATGTCTCATCGTAGTCAATGCCTTCTTCTTGAGAGTAGTCATTGGCCACTAGTCTTGCCTTGTTCCTGGTTATTACTCCATCTTCATCCATCTTATTTCTGAAGACCCACTTGGTTCCAATGCCAGGATGACTCTTTGGTCTTGGTACCAATCTCCATACTTTGCTTATTTCAAATTGGTTGAGTTCTTCCTGCATGGCTTCTATCCAGCTGGAGTCTTCCATATCATCCTCTATCTTCTTAGGTTCCATTTTTGCCAGGAAGCTTAGATAAAAACATTCATTCTGGGTGGCAGCTCTTATTTTGACTCTTACACTTGGATCTCCAATGATTAGATCTTGAGTGTGATCTCTTGCCCATCGGTTTCCTGTTGGGACATCTGTCCTTATGCCTTCTTGTCTTAGGCCTTCAAGATCTATTTCTTCTTCTTGGTGTGGAGGTTCGTTGTCCGCACAGTGCCTCTACGATCTCATTTCTTTTCTCAATGATTTTATTATCCGCACTACGATCGTGAGTGTTGAGCTCGACTACCTCGTTCAGTAGTGTCTCGAAGGCGCCGGTCGTAGTGTCTTGAAGCACTGTTTTGTCCAAGTCTGTTTCATCAAAGATGATGTGAATCGAGACTTCAACACTCAGTGTCTTCTTGTTGAACACTCTATAGGCCTTGTTGTCTGTGGCACATCCAAGAAAGATTCATTCGTCTGACTTGGGCTGAAACTTTGTCAATTACTACTTTCCATTGTATAGAATGTAGCATGCACAGCCGAATACATGAAAGTAGCTGACACTTGGCTTTCTTCCTTTCCACAGTTCGTAGGGTGTCTTTTTGATCGTAGAGTGTATCAATGATCCGCTCGCGTAGTAAGATGCAAAGTGTTGATGGCTACCTTGTAAGTATTTGTAGATGGATGGTCGCTCGCTAGTAACGTTCTTCCACCCTCTATCAAAGTTCTGTTCTTTCTCTCAGCTACTCCATTTTGTTAAGGAGTTCGTGGAGTCGAGAAGGCGATCGATGTCATTGTTCATGTAGTAATCGGTCCATTTCTAAGAAGTCGAATTCTCTGCCATGATCACTCCTTATAGCCTTGATTTTCTTTCCTTTCTCGTTCATCACCAGCCTGAACATCTTGATCAGTTGGAGCTAGTTTCATACTTTGATGTTAGAAAGAACACCCATGTGAACCTGGTATAATCATCGACTATAACCAGTGAGTATCTTTTCCCTCTGAGACTTGTAGTTGGAATTGGCCCAAATAGATCCATGTGCAGCAACTGCAGGGCTTGTTAATTGAGTTGGCAGTTTTGCTCTTGAATGAACTTCTGGTCTGTTTTCCAAGCTGACAGGTATTGCATGGTCTTTCTTTAACGAAGCTAAACTTGGGTAGACCTACAAAAAGATCTTTTGAGGCTAGTTTGGACATGCTCTTGAAATTGAGATGAGACAGTCTTTTATGCCAAAGCCAGCTCATTTCTTCAGATGCTTTAGCCAGAAAGCATATTGTCTCATCTGAGCTTAGATGTCCAAGATTCACTGTGTAGACATTTCATTCTCTTGTTCCGGTAAGCTTTATAACAGATATCTTTAAATCTCTGACTTGACACTGATTGTTGAGGAATGTTACTTGATGGCCCTTGTCGCAGAGTTAGCTAATGCTCAGAAGATTGTGTTGTAGTCCTTCCACATAGGCCACTCTACTGAAGGACACTGCTTCATTTCCAGCTGTGCCATATCCTATTGTCTTGCCGGAGTCGTTGTCTCCAAAGATGACTGAGGGACCCTCCTTCTCTATGTAATTGGACAGAAGGGCTTTATTCCCAGACATATGCCTTGAGCATCCACTATCCAGATACCAGGTTGTGATCTTGGAGCTCTTTTCCTATGACAACATTAAACCTTTATCTTGGTACCCATATTTGCATGGGTCCTACTTTGTTAGTGCCCTTGGGGACCCAAATTTGTTTGATTTTGGGTCAATCATGCATGGAGTTATAGTAGCACTTTGCAGCCTTGTGAACGACTCTATTGCACACAAAACACTTAGTATGATGCATGCCTGTGTGTGTGAGAATTCATCCTCCATTTGGACTTTTGTGATTCTTTAGTCATCCTTCTGTTAAACTGATTTTCCTTCTTCCACATGTCCTTGGGTCTCATGAAATGTGAGGAGTGTATCTTACCTCTATTGTACCTTCCCAGTTGGTTCGTAGAGTTGTTTTTATTTGACTCTACGATCCTTAGAGGATGGTGAGTAGAGGATGGCTTACTCTTCTCTTTTCTGAAGCCCAGGACAGCATGAGATCCTTTACTCCTTGGAGTATGGATGGAAACAGTAGAACAGGGTTGGGTTGGTTCTTCCTTCTGTGAGAATTTCACAAATGTAATGCCTCTACTAAAACTTGAAGCATTACTAGTGCTATTTTCCTTTATCTTTTCCACACATGGCGCTGAGGTTGATTCCCTAAAGCCTATGCCTGTTATGTCAAATGTACTTCTTTGACTAGAGAGCAGGGAGTCCATGGATAATGAGGATTTATTCCATGTAGAGATAGTCTTTTTTAGTTCCTTAATTTTAGAGGTTAAATTGGACTCTCTTTGTGCATTGAGCTCATTAGTCTGTTTTAAGATCTCACTCTCGGCCTCAAGCTTGGAGAGAAAGTTAGTACTTAAAAGTGTTGTTTCTAGCTTTTCTTGAACTTTCTTTTTCTCCTCTTGAAGAAGTGAATAATCCTTCGACAGAACTCTAAACCACTTCATGTATTGATGCAGATCAGTTGTTATGCCATGCAGTGTAGTTCTCAAATCATTAATGTCTACATCAGGAGAGTTGAAGTCAAATACCTCATCGATACTTACTTCATGTATGTTGGAGTTCAGTTTATCCTTTGCATGTTTTGCCATTAGGCACAGATTAGCCATTTGAGGATCTTCATCATCTCCAGATTCAGGACTTGAGTCATTATCTGAATCACTCCACGATCCTCCAGCTACAAGGCCTTTTTCTTTCTTCTGAGGCCTTTTGTTACCTTTGTATTCCTTCTTTGTATGTGATTTCTTCTTTAGTTCTTCTCTGAGAGGTTTGTTGTAGTTGGAAATGAAATGGCCAGGCTTCTTGCAATTGTAGCATAGATCATTCATTTCTTTCTCGTCACCGTAGAAATTCTTGACCTTCTTTGGCTTGTTGGTTTTGCCTTGACGTATGAACCTTCTTAGTCTTTTTACCAGCATTACAAAGTCCTCATCATCGTCTTCATCATAGTCAGAGTCAATTTCAGTGTTGACCTTTGAGGTACTTTCAGTTGCCTTGAGAGCAACACTCTTATCCTTCTTTCTTCCTTCTGATAGAGTTTTTGCTCGTTGAGTTAGCTCCAATTCGTATGTCAGAAGGTTGCCATATAGCTGTTGAACAATCATCTCATGGAGATTCTTTGATTCTCTGATAACAGTTGTTTTGACATCACAGCTGCTTGGTAAGGCTCTCATGAACTTTATGATTAGATTTTTGTTTAGATAGATCTTCCCATAGGCTCGTAGAGAGTTGAGCAGAACGTTGAATCTCTCGTAGGTGGCAGTGACGTTTTCACCTTGAACATGAGCAAACATCTCATACTGTTGTGTTAGGAGAGACTGTTTATTTTCTCTTACTTCTTCCATTCCTTCATGCATGATAAGTAGTGATTCCCAAACTTCCTTTGCTATTTTTCCGTTGACCATATTTTCGAATAGATCATCTTCTAATGATTGAAACAAAATGTTCTTGGCCTTCTTGTCGAGTTGAACAACTCTCTTCTCGTTGTCTGTCCACTCCTCTTTGACTTTGATTTGTATTCTGTTTAGGTCGTCTGTAGTTGGCACAAGCTTTGTTGGAACGTAGGTGTAAGACCCCAACTTTTTGAATAAAAATGAATTTTCTATAATTATCATTTTTGAATATTATGGAATGAATTTAATATAATGTTATAGTTGTGGGTAATATTTATAAATTTTGCAAAGTATGCAAGTTGTCATATAATATTCGATTGGTCAGGGAATATTCGTTTTAAACAGGAAATATTCGTACGATGGCACAATCATTGGTGGACCCCACAACAGAATTATTGTCGGATTGAGAAAACGACAAAAATACTTTATGAAAATAACGGCGGAAGTTTTACCGTTAATACTGTTGAACTACTCGGTAGTAAAAGTACAGTAATTCGTGTGGTTGCATAGTAGCACACGGTATTGATTATTAATGCTTACGTGAGAAGTCATCTCAGTTTTGTTTTATTGCTATTATATATATACGAGTTATATATATATATATAGATATATATAAGGTATGTTTTATATATTATATTTATATATATATATGTAAGTTGTCAAGTGGGTGGGAGGAGGAATTATTCTTCACGTGGGAAAGTACAATTGTTATTATTATTTATATATATATGTATACCTTTGTTGACAAGTGGGGAGGAATTTTGGCTAGATGGTGCATTATTGCATTATTAAATGTTTGTAAGATTGAAAAACTTGGCTGATAAAATCAATTGAAATACGGGCCTTGATATTGTCTTCACATGTTATATATAATAAATATTTATATAATATATATTATTTAAAAGATTTTTCTTTAAATATGGATCGTCATATTAAAGTAAATCGATCTAGACCGTTCAGGAGTTAGTTACTATGCAATCCATTTTTCTATAAATAGAAGCTCATTCCTTCATTATTTTCTTACGAATTCACTGAACTCTAGAGAGAGAAAGTTATAGAGAGAAATAAGAAGAAAAGTCTGCTAACTTTCTTTTCCTATATCCAGTTTCTTTTACGGTAAGGGATATTATTCTTTTGTATTTAAGAAGAGAACTTCTGTTATTCCATTTCTTTATTATTACATTGGAATAACTTTGTATTTCTGGAATACCCTATATGTGGTGACATTCTTTATTATTCTGCCATTATTATTCCGATTTGGAACATCACATGCATCAGGCTATACGGGGACCTGGTTCCGCTTTCTATTATTACATCTTTATTATTCCGTTGGAACATCCTCGTCATGCTATACGCCTGGGACCGGTTCCGTTTTTTTATTATTCTGTCTTTATTATTCCGATTTGGAACATCATGTATACGTGCTTTCACGGGACTGGTTAAAATCTTTATTATTTTATTCTTTAGTATTACATTTGGAACATCCTATCGAGCGTGATTTTCACACGACTGGTTCCATTATTATTATTCTGTTGAATAACTCCCTTTATCTGTAAGATCTACCGCATGCATGGTGATTTCGTTGATATTCCATTCCTTATTATTCTCAATTGGTTAAAATTTTGACTTCTATACTCCATGAAATTAGTGGAATATCCTTGATATTTTGCGCTTCATCCAGTATTTTTCATGGAAATATTCTTCTGAGAAATCTTGAATTTTACTCTACGAAGCAGTATCATGTTGACAATTTGGACGTTGTTAGTTCCTGAATAACTTAATTCTTGAACTTGTTTTATTGAATTTTTATATCATTGTCATTATCCTCATGTTTATATTTTTTGAAAGTCATACGTATTCAGTAAAGCATGGATGGACTTGGTATGATTATGATGAGGATTATTCTTGTAATCATGATAGTAATGTTACAAATGATGTGGTAAAAGTCCTCATTTGGGCCGTAGTGCATTGATGGATGATTGTTGGCATGATCATGACAATTAATGAATACACAAATATTCTTGGCCCTTAGTGCATGGATAATTGTGGTCGTGATACTAAAGAATATCCTCGCCATAGTGCACGGGGTGATTCGATGATGTGGAATATTTATTAAAATTTGAGTCTCAAATGATGATAATGATGATGAAAAACCTTTAAAATCATAAAAGATAGTAGATTTTATTTTCTACTTGACTCTTTTAATGGATTGCTTGTTCCGCTGCAGTTAAACTTGATATCTATTATATTTTATCAGTTTAACATTGTTGGAGACTAATGATAATTTATTCTGCATTATCTTAGTCATAATATTTCTTACTGGGCTAGTTGAACTCACCCTTTCTTTCACTATTCTCTTCAGGAAATGAGAATATAGCTGGGACGAGTCGGGGAACAGAGTGATGGTCCAGAGTATAGCATTAGTAGTCCTCACTATTCTGTGAAATAGTGTGATAATAATTGTAATGAGGACTCCTTTTGAGTTTGTATAATCTCTAGTAGACAATATTTGTATTCAAGCTCACAGTTTATGTTTTGTCGTATTGTACACGACAGTTGTATTAGTAAGTTGTATTTGAATTTTGTACCATGTATCTGGCGACCCAAGATGGGCGATGTATGCCTAATTTTGGTGGCGTCACAATTGGTATCAAAGCTTAGGGATATGATCCCTGGCTAAGATGTGAGACTAGAACTAGGAGGGGAGAGACGGAGAATTCCTTTGCTAGTATGACCTACTTAAATTTATTTTGTATTTAAATTGGTTGGTCAGGGTTTAGAGATATTATGTTACATGTCAATTAACCTTTGTTTTGTGGCAGTATCTGAAAATGACATCCGAAAATGTTGAGAATAGCAATGGAGGACAAGAGACTGTTGAGTCTCCACATATCAATAATCAGGAGAATGTGCATCAGGAAGGCGACAATCCTCATGCAAACAACAACACTGACCAAATGATGAACGATGGAATGTTCAGAGGTTTTATGCAATTCATGCAACAGCAGGCGAGAGCGGCTCCTGTCCAAAATGTAGGTGGAAATACTAGAAACTCTCGGGCGGTCACCGCTAAACAGTTCAAGGAGCTGGGACCACCAGAGTTTAAGGGAGAACCAAAACCACTTATGGCGGAAGCATGGATAAAGCAGATCACCAAGATATTTGATGTCTTGGGATCCTCCGAGAAGCAAAAGGTTCCCTTACGCCTTTATGTTCTTGTGAGGAGAGATTCATGGTGGTGGAATCGGTAAAAGCGTACTCAACTGCCGTCTTGAAGATGTCTTGGGAGAAGTTCAAGAGCTTTTCAACGACAAATACTTTCCGAAAGTATTCGTCACATGAAGGAGGTGGAGCTTATCAAATTGGAGCAAAACAATATGGCCAAAGTGTCGCACACGAGGCCAAATTTGCGAAGTTATCCGGTTTGCGTCCCACTTAGTGGATAATGAAAGAGAATGACGCGAATGTTTTAAGAGGTTTGGTTTAGGATACGTCGACATCTTATTTCTCATAAAGCGTGTTTGTATTCAGATGTTGTAAATAGGGCTTTGTTGGTGGAGTGCGATAACGAGTCAACGCAACCAAAAGAGAGAGTACGGCAAAAATGATAATACCGAGTGAAACGATCATGAAGTGGTGACAACAAGCGTGGAGGAATCAACACGCCGAGAAATGGTAACCACTTCGGTGGTAATCGAGGCCAAAACAATAAGAATGGACATTTCAAGAAGAGGAGATTCAATGATGATGGAAAGACGTCGGCACCAAAAGACCCGTTGTTAAGGAAGGAGAAAGACCACTATCATATGCTTCAAATGCGGAGGGAGGGACACATCGGTCAAAATTATGCGATGCTTCAGTCAAAGCATGTTATAATTGTGGAGAGAAAGTCACTTAGCCCAATTTTGTCGTTCATCAAGACAAATTCAACTAGGATGGAGGCACCAAAGGTCATCCCGGAAAAGTCAAAGCCAGTAGTGCAAGGGAGAGCGTTTGTTGTGACCTCCCAGAAAGCAAGGAACCCGAATGAGGTCATCACGGGTAAGCTTATCATAAACTCTAGCGAAGTCTACACTTTATTTGATACTGGTTCTACCCATTCTTTTATTTCTCCTACTTGCGCTCAACGATTAAATTTGACTCCGGAGAAATTAGACTTTGACTTATCTGTGGAAACTCCGTTGGGAGAAACCTTCATTACATCCACGGTTTATAAGTCTTGTTTGGTTCAAGTTGGTACCCACACATTACCTGTCGATCTTATTGCATTAAAAATACTTGAATTTGATGTAATTACAGGGATTGATTAGTTAACTACTCATCATGTAAAAATTGATTATTTTCGTAAGGTTGTTAGCTTTCATATTCCTAATCGACCTATTATGCGAATTCAAGCAACCAAACCATTAAAATCAATCATTGTCATCTCAAGCCATAAAGCTATTCGTTTATTGAAAAATGGATGTCAAGCTTTCTTAGCTCATGTCACGAGATCTAAACAAAAATACGTCGATTTTGAATAATATTTCTATTGTTAATGAATTTCTGACGTATTCTGAAGAACTTCTGGCCTACCCCAGGCGTGAAATTAAATTTTGTATCGACCTTGAACCCGGTGTAAAACCCATTTCTAAATCCCCATATCGAATGGCTCTATTGAACTTCGTGGAGTTAAAACTCAACTGCAGGAATTGTTAGACATTGGCTTTATTCGCCCTAGTACTTCTCCTTGGTGTGCTCTGTTACTATTCGTGAAGAAGAAAGATGGGAGTATGCGACTTTGTATTGATTATCGGGAGTTGAATCATGTCACCATCAAAAAAATAGGTACCCATTGCCACGTATTGATGACTGTTTGACCGGTTGCAAGGAGCCAAATTCTTTTCAAAGATTGATCTTCGTTAGGATATCACCAATTGAAGATTAGAAGCGATGACATTCCAAAGACGGCTTTGAGAACTCGATGCGGGCATTATAAATTCCTAGTCATGTCCTTTGGATTGACTAATGCTCCTGCTGCCTTCATGGATATGATGAACCGAGTATTTAAGGAATATTTAGATCACTTTGTGGTCGTCTTTATTGATGACATCCTCATATATTCCAAAACCCATGAAGATCATGAAAGCAACACTTGAGGTCGATACTCCAAAAGCTTCGTGAATATAAGCTTTATGCCAAGTTGAAGAAATGCGAGTTCGGCTTGAGAAGTAGCATTCCATGGGCACGTGGTATCAAGTCATGGAATATCATTGACCAGCCAAGATTGAAGCTCAAAATTTGGGAGCAACCTAAATCAATGATAGAAGTCACGTAGCTTTCTCGGCTTATTTGGTTATTATCGGAGATTCGTAGAAGGGTTTTCTCGAATCGCTACTCCACTAACTCGGTGACTCGGAAGATACAAAGTTCGGTTGGAGCAAAGAATGTGAGAAGAGTTTTCAAGAACTCAAGAGGAGACTCATTTCAAATTTTGTTACGACAATACCATCCGGTTCGGAGGATTTGTCATCTCTGATGATGCTTGAGGCAAAAGGGTTAGGATGTGTTCTCATGCAACATGGGAAAGTCATAGCTTTATGCCTCACGACAACTCAAAGAATATGAGAGGAATTATCCTACTCATGATCTAGAGTTAGCAATTTGTTATCTTCGCACTAAAGATTTGGAGGCATTACTTGTATGGGGAAAAGTGGAGATCTTTACGGATCATAAAAGCCTCAAATATTTTTTCACTCAAAAGGAACTGAACATGCGACAACGACGCGTTGACTTGAACTGTTGAAAGATTATGATCATACCATCCAATACCATCTTGGAAAAGCGAGCGTGGTGGTGGCGCATTGACTAGAAGATCATATGTAGGTACGAGTGCAATATTGTCAACGCAAAGGCCCATTTGTATGACTTGCAAAGGATGGAGATAGAGATAAAGACTCGAGGACCCCGTGATAATGGAGAATATCTGAGTAGAACCGACTTTAATTGATAAAATTAAAAAGTTGCTCGAATTCTGAATCCGGATGATGCGTATGAGGAAGAAAGTGCAAGAAGGTGCGATCTGGAAGCAAGAATCGATGAAGAAGGAATACTTGAGTCAACTCCGGACTTTGTGTTCCTAACGACCACGATTTAAAGTATAAAATCATGATGGAGGCGCACAACACACCGCTTTGCAATCCATCACTGGGAGTACCAAAATGTATCATGATCTTGACATACATTTTGGTGGGGCAATATGAAGAGAGAGAGATAGTATTTGTTTATCTCAAGATTTCTAACGTGTCAACGAGTCGAGGTGGCGCGAGCATCAAGTACCAAAAGGTCCATTGCAACCACTTGAAATTCCAGAATGGAAGTGGGAGCACATTACCATGGATTTCGTTACTGGTCTTCCCAAAGTTTCTCAAGGCATAAATGCAATTTGGGTCATTGTCGATAGATTGACCAAGTCTGCTCATTTCTTACCGATACGAGAAACTTATACACTTGAACGTCTTGCTCGTATGTACATAAACGAGCTTGTAAGATTGCATGGTATGCCAGTATCCATAGTTTCTGATCGAGACCCAAGATTTACTTCGCGATTTTGGGTTAGTTTGCAAAAAGCTATGGGCACAGATTTACGATTTAGCTCGGTATATCATCCTCAGACGGACGGACAATCAGAGAGGACTATTCAAACTCTGGAAGATTTATTAAGACTCTGTGTCCTTGACTTCAAGGGAAGTTGGGATAAGTTCTTACTATTGGTGGAGTTTTCCTACAACAACAGTTATCAAGCAAGTATTGGCATGGCTCCATTCGAGGCGTTGTATGGAAGAAAGTGTCATTCTCCAGTATGTCGGGATTAGGTGGGTGAAGCAACGTTGTTGGGACCGGAGTTGGTACGTATGACTACGAAAAAGATTCAAACGATCCGACAACGTATAAAAACCTCACAAGATCGTGAAAAGAGTTATCTTGATCTTCATCGAAAGGGCGTGGAATTCGATATAGGAGATCATGTGTTGTTAAGAGTTGCTCCGTATAGAAAGGAGTTACGAGATTTGAAAGAGAGAGAAAGCTCGATCCTCGATTCATCTACCCATTTTAATCCTCGATCGAGTAGGAACTATGGCATATAGACTCGCTTTACCGCCAAGTATGTCTCGTGTTCATAACGTTTTTTACATATCCATGCTACGTAAATATGTGGAAGACCCGAACCACATTATTGAGTTAGAACCGGACAAAATAGCGGAAGATTTGACGTATGAAGAGGTTCCTGTTCAAATCTTGGATAAGAAGGAACATATTCTATGCACCAAGGTTATACCTCAAATCAAAGTTTTATGGAGAAACCATGATGTTAAGGAAATGACTTGGGAGTTAGAATCTGAAATGAAATCAAGGTATCCTTACCTCTTCGACATACTAGGTACGAACCCTAATTTCGAGGGCAAAATTTCTTAAGAAGGGGAGGTTGTAAGACCCCAACTTTTTGAATAAAAATGTATTTTCTATAATTATCATTTTTGAATATTATGAAATGAATTTAATATAATGTTATAGTTATGGGTAATATTTATAAATTTTGCAAAGTATGCAAGTTGTCATATAATATTCGATTGGTCGGGGAATATTCGTTTTAAACAGGAAATATTCGTATGATGGCACAATCATTGGTGGACCCCACAACAGAATTATTATCGGATTGAGAAAATGACAAAAATACTTTATGAAAATAACGATGGAAGTTTTACCGTTAATACTGTTGAACTACTCGGTAGTAAAAGTACAGTAATTCGTGTGGTTGCATAGTAGCACACGGTATTGATTATTAATGCTTACGTGAGAAGTCATCTCAGTTTTGTTTTATTGCTATTATATATATACATGTTATATATATATGTAGATATATATAAGGTATGTTTTATATATTATATTTATATATATATATATATATATATATATATGTAAGTTGTCAAGTGGGTGAGAGGAGGAATTATTCTTCACGTGGGAAAGTACAATTGTTATTATTATTTATATATATATGTATACCTTTGTTGACAAGTGAGGAAGAATTTTGGCTAGATGGTGCATTATTGCATTATTAAAGGTTTGCAAGATTGAAAAACTTGGCTGATAAAATCAATTGAAATACGGGCCTTGATATTGTCTTCACATGTTTTATATAATATATATTATTTAAAATATTTTTCTTTAAATATGGACCGTCAGATTAAAGTAAATCGATCTGGACCGTTCAGGAGTTAGTTACTATGCAATCCAGTTTTCTATAAATAGAAGCTCATTCCTTCATTATTTTCTTACGAATTCACTGAACTCTAGAGAGAGAAAGTTATAGAGAGAAATAAGAAGAAAAGTCTGCTAACTTTCTTTTCCTATATCCAGTTTCTTTTACGGTAAGGGATATTATTCTTTTGTATTTAAGAAGAGAGAACACATTATTCCATTTCTTTATTATTACATTGGAATAACTTTATATACACGGAATACCCTATATGTGGTGACATTCTTACATTATTACTGTCTTTATTATTTTGTTGGAACATCACATCATGCATCTTTATCTGTAGAAACTTGGTTTCGTTTCTATTATTACATCTTTATTATTTATTTGGAACATCCCATGCATGCTATCTGTATGGGAGGACTGGTTCTCTGCTTTTTTATTATTACGTCTTTATTATTCCGTTGGAACATCACATGCATGCTTTTACGTGGGACTGGTTCCATTTTTATTATTTGATTCTTTAGTATTACATTTGGAACATCATCGGCGTGATTTTCACGACTGGTTCCATTATTATTATTACATTGGAATAACTTTTCTTTGTCAATACCGCATGCATGGTGATTTCTATTGATATTTCATTCCTTATTATTCTCAGTTGGTTAAAATTTTGACTTCTATACTCCATGAAATTAGTGGAATATCCTTGATATTTGCGTTTCATCCAGTATTTTTCATGGAAATATTCTTCTGAGAAATCTTGAATTTTACTCTACAAAGCAGTATCATGTTGACAATTTGGACGTTGTTAGTTCCTGAATAACTTAATTCTTGAACTTGTTTTATTGAATTTTATATCATTATCATCATCCTCATGTTTATATTTTTTGAAAGTCATACGTGGCTTTTGTAAAGCATGGATGGACTTGGTATGATTATGACCGAGGGATTATTGATTGTAATCATGGACCGTAATGTTACAAATGATGTGGTAAAAGTCCTCATTTGGTAGTAGTGCATTGATGGGACGAGTTGTTGGCATGATCATGACCATTAATGAATACACAAATATTCTTGGCCCGTAGTGCATGGATAATTGTGGTCGTGATACTAAAGAATATCCTTGGTAGTAGTGCGGGGGTGATTCGATGATGTGGAATATTTATTAAAATTTGAGTCTCGGCGATATGATGATGAAAAACCTTTTAAATCATAAAAGATAGTAGATTTTATTTTCTACTTGACTCTTTTAATGGATTACTTGTTTATTTGTAGTTAAACTTGATGTCTATTATATTTTATCGGTTTAACATTGTTGGAGACTAATGATAATTTATTACGCATTATCTTAGTCATAATATTTTTCTTGGGCTAGTTGAGCTCACCCTTTTCTTTCTTTATTCTTTTTAGGAAATGAGAATATATTTGGAGAGACGAATCGGGAGCGGAGTGATGGTCCAGAGGATAGCATTAGTAGTCCTCACTATTCTGTGAAATAGTGTGATAATAATTGTAATGAGGACTCCTTTTGAGTTTGTATAATCTCTAGTAGACAATATTTGTATTCAAGCTCACAGTTTATGTTTTGTCGTATTGTACACGACAGTTGTATTAGTAAGTTGTATTTGAATTTTGTACCATGTATCTGGCGACCCAATATGGGTGATGTATACCTAATTTTGGGGGCGTCACAGTAGGGCCCATTCTGAACAGTTTTGAATTGATCTTCATCTATGGAGTCCATGTACGCTTGCATCCGAACTTTCCAGTTTGTAAATTTATCTTTGTTGCACATTGGTGGCTTGCTGCCTCCTCCAGTCCTTGATTTGTTTGGTAAGTGTGCCATTGGATCTACTTAAGCTTTGTGGGCTATGTAATAGAACCTGCTTTGATACCAATTGTTAGTTCCCGGAGGCACAATAGTTATCTAGAAGGGGGGGTTGAATAGATATTTAAAAATCTTTTCATTTTACTTTGTTAGAGTGATGATGATTAAAACACAGCGGAATTAATATTTGTTTTAATCTCCCTTAAGATAGTGAGTTAATGAGAGTGAGACAGATATAGCAATTATAGCAAGAATGTAATAGACACAATCGTTTTAAGTGGTTCAGAGCACTTAAAGCTCCTAGTCCACTCTTCTACTCCTCGAGTAGGAAATCCACTAAGGATGTCTCTTACACTTTCTGAATCACACGTGATTCCTTCTAGACCGGTGATCCCAGAACTTCTTAGTTCACTCTTGAACTCTTTAAGTCCAGCAGACTTGGCTCTTCACAGTTCACTTAGAACTCTTCAAGTCTTTTTGACTTGGAACTCTTACTTCATTTGATTGGTAGTTGTTGAGTTCTTGATTGATGCTACTCAGTTGTTGTTTAAGCACTTGTTCGAAAGAACTAAGTAGCTGAGCAAGCTTTTCTTTATCTCAGATCGTAGAGTTGAGCGTTGAGTGTTCTTATGCGTTTTTGTTCAATGCTTGCTTTATTCTATCATCTGTATATGTTTTGCATATATGTGATCTTGAAATCTATCCGTTTGATACATCCGTTGAAGCATTAAATGCGTTTGACATTTCTGTACTTTGATGGAGACTTTTTTGCACATCTTCTGAATTGCATTCTGGCCCACTGACACAGCAGACTGCTTTCTCACCTAACACCTGAAAAGGTGTTTTCCTCTTACTAATGGTACTTTCCTTAGCTTTTCAATACGCTTCTTTGATACATACTAAGGATATCTTTTGTACCGTTGGAATTGGTGAGGACTTCAACGTTTGAAACCCATTCCATATTTGCTGGAATTTGTCTCCAAACACAAGGTAGGGCTTGATGCTTTTGACACAAGGCAGATGATACTCTACGATCCACATCGTGGTGTCTTGTCATCTTGGTGCTTGATCTGATGCTCTCAAATAAGAGCACTACGATTTCTCTTAAGGACCTGCACACTATGATCTTTACTTGCTGACTTTGCAAGCTCTACGTTTTTGAGAGCACACTACGATCTCTGAGTTGGCTCGGCAAACGTTGGGATCACTCTACGATTTCCGAAGAGGCCCTTAAGGCAGGCACACTACGATCCTCGAAGCTCTACGTTTTGCCTTGGCTTCTGTAATCTTGATCGACGATACACTCGATCTCTTGAAGCCTATCTATTACATCTCAAGATCAACCTAACAAGTTTGATCTTCTTTTCTATACATTCATTTCTGAGAATGATATACATTAAGAGCTTAGATCAACCTAACAAATTTGATCTATCACTAAGTCCTTATACAAATATTCCTTGAAAGACTTTACAAATAATCATGAGCATTTATATTTAAACATCAAAACAAAATATGCACTCTCCCAATAGTATGCATACAAGCCAATCATGTATGATGATAAAACATATACTTTATAAATAATCTTATTTATTTATTAATAAAAGTATTTATTTACTAAAGGCATTTAATTATCTACATAGTGTTATTTTAATAATATGTGAAAAACCCATAGTTTTAAGCAATACTTTTAGAATCATGATGAGATCATGCTAATGAGATCTAAATTCTTAGATAGCTTAAAAACTAAAATATTCCCAATCGATGGATTACTAAAAAGGGGTTTAGTAAATCCAGATAGATTGGTACATACGTTGCTTGCTCATTGGATGAGGATGATTGCTCTCATGATCATTTGTGTAGAGACACTAAAGCAAGTATGTAGGTACTTATTAGAGAATAAGTTCACTGAACGTGGCTCGCTAAGGAATACCTAATGAAGTTTTACTTGTCTGTCAATAGAAATTCCTGTAGTGATAGTAGTACAAGTGATCCTTAGACTTGAGATCATCATATTATCTTGTGTATGATAAGTTATACTTTGACATGTCCCTTAAGACCCTTAGGGTATATCAAAGGGTATACTTGGGTGTAATAAGTTATATATGGAGATAATGAATGATCAATAAAGAATCTACCGCTTCTAGTAAAAGAAGAAAAATGTCATATGTGACTCGATAAATGACAACCCAGAAATCCTTGGCCAAGGTGGAATGAAATTAGAAAGGAGTTTCTAATTTACATTTATTCAGAGTTATGCATTTGGGAATCACTACAACAAAAAGGCTTATCGTGATCGCTTTATCGGTGACAGCATGCGGTCGCAGATAATATCTATGACCGAAAGTGCTGTCACGATAATCGTCGATAAAATCTGGTCATTGGGATGCACATCGGTGACCACTATTATTATGACGAGATATCTGCGGACGCTATGAGCGGACCGAAATGACAAATCCGATTGAAATTTGGTGAGTCGACATGGTCCAGGCCAAAAGGCGACGTGGTCCGACGTGTCGGTGACCATTATCGTGACCGACCGCGATCGGCGATGATATCTTCGTCGCTAATAACGTTCAAATGACGCGTCGCGGTCACCGATATGAAAAAAAAAATTCTGACCCGATTTTTCTTTGTTTTGCAGAATTCCCAAAAAACTGTACCTGTTTTCTACCTGCTTTATCCCAACACACATACACACCAAGATAAACAACATACAAAACAATATAAACATCCATCGTCCACCAACACATACACCAAACTAGTATATAAACCTTTAAAAACCAATATGATTTGAATAAATATAATAACATTTCAAAACTTGTTTAAGTAACATATATACAAACATCCAAATAATGAATATACAAGTACAAGGTTATGTCAAGCGTCATCCCTCCTTGATCACCCTGTAATTAACAAAATAATAAAACAAGTTACAAATATAATAAATATGTTGATACTGGTATATATTACGACAATACATACAACAAATTGATTTTATACCTCGTCGTCATCCCCATGTTGTCCTGCTGCTGCTGCTGCCGCTACTGCTTCAGCTAACTCCTCAGGATCAAGAGCCCCCAGGTGCCCGCCCAGTATCTTCAGAAGATTTCGATCTTGACATATAGCTCTCCACGATCGGTAGGAGTATGAGCAATTTGGATGACTCGATGATTATGAAGATCGGGTAGCAGAGTGCTCGAGCCATCGAAGGATGGGCGCGTCGTCGTTGTCCTTGACCTTTAATGTATTTCTTCTTCACAATGCAGGCGCTCTCCCACAACTCTTGATCAATAGGCGGACATGGAGTGCCTTGGGATAATTCTCATTCGATAAACGCGTTTATAAGTATCCTGTCATCATGTTAACACTTAAATAGTTAAAAATAATATTTTGTAAGTATTAATAAACAAAATCGGGTTGTTAAAACTTATTACCGCTATCTGGATAGCCTCGAGTGAACCATCACGGGTGTACGTATACATCCAAATGATGGATAGGTGACCTTGAGATCGAGACTTCTATACAAAAACATCACAATATTACTAAGTAAAATGGGATATTTTCTACAATTCATGATTGTAAACATATTAAAACTTGTAAATACGTGCGAGGCGTTGATATGTCAGAATCGTGAAATACTGCCGCCCTTGTATGTTCCTTTAGCCTTTTCGCCATCGGATACACCCGAGGCTCTGTTGGTGGCGGCAGTCTTTCGTCTTTTCACCCAGCTCTCAGTTCTCCATTGGGCACACATCTCAGCCCATATGGACTGGGTGCACCACCCAGGGACTATGCTCGTGCATATAATCCTCTCCCTGGCCTGGATGGTCGATCTCGGCATTGTGAATGGCTTTTTGTCGTTCTTTATTCAAGTTGTCCTTGGTGCGGACCGCGCACTTTTGCCTGTAATAATGTCCGAATCCTTTGAAGCTTCTTGGCGTCCTCCCATCTATACCTGGATTTTACGCAAATAAAAAATAATAATAACATTACTAAATAATTATCCTTTGAATATTATATTAATATTATATAAATATTATTTGTCATAATTAAAAAAATATACGAAATTACCCCCAAACAAAGATCCTTCAGGCGATAGGTGTGCTCGCCCACGTAATCACAGGGTGTAGCCAATTTTGTAAACACAACTGTGATATGCACTTGACGATCTTATTATCTGAAAAATCACTATAATATACAACATCAATTAGCATATATTAAAGCAATTTACATCTAAGTTATAATATTTGTGAACATTTTCAAACTTATACTTATAATACTTAAAAAATTAAATGTAGTCTCCCCTATAATATAGACTAGCCACATGCACGACAAGCATGCATATATGGACATTTCTAGGCACCCAAGACATAAACCAAGAGAAATATACAAATTTTCAATACAATAAGACCAAAACAAAACATTACCAATATAATATCAATCAAAACATTACCAATATACAATAAATGGAATCTTAAATGCTTTTATATAAATGATATATCTGGGACGACGTCTATATTGGGAGGAGGGGCGAATCTGAATAAGAATCCGATCATCGGGATTAGTAGGGGCCTTGGGCACATTATTAGGCCCCCTACCCAAGCGCTTTTACTCGCTATTTGCTTGAAGCCATCTCATATATTACAAATTTCAAGATGTTATTAGAGTCATATTTGATTACATGTATATATGACAATAAACATGATGATGATATAAACATGTATATATATGAATATAAAATGACAATAAACAAAAGTTGCATTTAAATAGTTTAGTACATAAACATGATGATGATATAAACATGTATATATATGAATATAAAATGACAATAAACAAAAGTTGCATTTAAATAGTTTAGTACATAAACATGACAGTGATATAAACATGTATATATATGAATATAAAATGACAATAAACAAAAGTTGCATTTAAATAAAAAACATGTATTGCTAAACATACATTTCATGAGTTCAAGTGTCAATGTCTGATTCAGAATCATCTTGTATACGTATTGCAGATTCATAACCATCATCTGCTTCGGATTACGTCGTGTCGATTCGATCAATAACTCTTCCTCCTCAAAGATCAATGTCATCGACACAAGTATTGACTCAGGATCTAATTCGTGTGGTTCATCTCCACCATCTAACTGGATTACTTCATTGTCAGTCCTCCACATTTATTATAGTCGACTATGAAGCATCCGCTTCGTAAATCTCCCCATCAACTAATTCTACACGACTACGCTGGCGGGAGTATAAATTACAACTTGCCAATCAGTAGGTGGTCTATCCTTTTCCTAACGGGACTAGGAGTGTAGTATACTTGTCTTGTTTGAGTTGGTAAAACAAACGGTTCGTTGGAGTACGGAGACCTATAGAGGTCAATATCAACAATCTTACCATTAGGAGATTCATAAAGTTCTAATCCAGGACGCTTACAAATATCTTTCATGTCCAAACG
Organism: Panax quinquefolius; assembly: GCA_020205615.1. NCBI lineage: Eukaryota > Viridiplantae > Streptophyta > Magnoliopsida > Apiales > Araliaceae > Panax > Panax quinquefolius. The sequence continues at coordinate 78,530,220 of CM035174.1, forward strand.
TGCCTTATCATTATCTTTTGCCTTCCCCGTAACATTCATCACAGTGTTAAACACATTCTTCTCAATATGCATCACATCTAGATTAGAGATCATTTATAATATTTTATGAACCCTTAAGAATGTTTTTTATATATATTATTTCGTATGTCGATAAAAAATTAACGTCCGTTTATTTTTTTAACGGAATAACTCAATTTTAAAATAATAATTATTTTAGTGAGATAATTTGAAATTTTAAAATTTAATAGTGTAATAAGTAAAATTAACTCGCCAACTACAATGGTTATATCATTAGTTCTGCCGTGTTTAATTAGTTGTGATGACAATAACAAATTGTAATATTAATAAGGTTATTATGTCATTTTATACTAATATCAAAAGAAAAAACAAAAGATTTTTCTTTTCAAAACAAAATTCGCCAAATATTATTATTATTATTATTATTATTATTATTATTGCACAGAGAGTATATAGTTTAAAAAATCAGCTTTCTAAAACGTTGCCAAGAATTTTGAGTTTACTCCCTTTTTTATTTTTCTCTTTTGTTGATAACCCACATCTATAATTTTTTTGGCTTAAATATAATTTAGTACTCTAAATTATAGGTCATATTCCACTTCGGTTATCTACCTTTCAATTTCGTCAATTAGATGATTAAACTATCAATTTTTTCCACTTTAGTTCAATTAAGTCTGTCACGTCATAAATTGATGACGTGGCTCGCTGACTAGACAAATTTATGCTGATGTGTACTAAAAAAAATTAAGTTTTCAAATTTTTTTTATTATATTAGAGGGCAAAAATGTAAATAAACAAAAAATCATTAACAAAAAAAATTATTTGATAAAGGTTAAACAAATAATTTTATAGTTTTAAACAAATAATTTTTTAAAACAAATATTTAAGCCTTTTAAGAATTACTCTCTGGCCTCCATTCTTTAAAATTAGTTTATAATTTTAAGATAAATAGTTAATTATAAAACAGAAATAATTCTTTTTATGTATTTAATATTATCAACGATTACTATATACTATAATTTTTAAGAATTTTATATTATAAACAATTACTATATATAACTAACTAAAATACAATACATTCAAATCAAGTTTAATAAAAAACGAGAAATTCATTTAAACATCCAAAATTATTTTACAGTTTTAAACAAATAATTTTTTTGTTAATGATTTTTTGTTTATTTACATTTTTGCCCTCTAATATAATAAAAAAAATTTGAAAACTTAATTTTTTTTTTTATTACACATCAACATAAATTTGTCTAGTCAGCGAGCCACGTCATCAATTTATGACGTGGCAGACTTAATTGAACCAAAGTGAAAAAAATTGATAGTTCACTCATCTAATTGATAAAATTAAAAGATGAATAATCGAAGTGGAATATGGCCTATAATTTAGGATAGTAAATTATATTTAAGCCAATTTTTTTATATTGAAATCCCAATTATACTCCCTTTTTTCTCTTTTGTAGAGCCTATAAGAATTTTATTGGAATCCCTTTCCCTTAAGACACTAGTATCTTTACCATATAGACTATGTTTATTTATAAGAATTATATTTATGATAAGATTATTATTTTAAATTATTTTATTTATTTTTAAATTTAAATTTGAGACTATTAATTTAGGAATTATAAAACGATTTTAATAATTTTGGGATTATAATTATAATCCCGATATTATAATCATAGTATTAATAGCCATAGTATTATAATTTAATTTTAAGACATTACTCCTCCTCCGTTCATTAATATAATAAGTCGTTTTAGAGAAGTATTTTTGTCTCTTAATATAAGTCGTCTGAGAATTTCAAGTAAGTATTAATTGCTTAGTTTCCAATATTACTCTAAATTTTAAATATAACTTTGATTCTCTCACTATTATCTATCCAATAAAAATATATTTTTTTAATAAAATAATAATATAGATAATTGATATTATATTTAATATTTTATAATTATTTTTTTAATATTTATCTACAACTCTAAAATGATTTAAATTAAAGAAGACTGAGTATAATTTTAGGTGTTTAGAAGGGGAGTCTCGGAAAGGAGCCAAAATAAGATTTAGGAAAACCCTCGTCTCAATACGTAGTAAAGGAAAAGATCTTAATTCTTAACACTAGGTTTACTTGTGATTTCATTGTTATGCATGCCGAAAATATTACTCCCTATTTTTGTTTTTAAAATATTGTGGTTTAAGTTTTTATCACATAGATTAATAAAGACATTTAATACTATCATTTAACAATTAAAATTTAATTGAAATTTCATCCCTATTTTTTTATGGGAAGTTGGAAACTATTAATACAAATGAGAGAATTTCTTGAAACAATGAGAGAAGGTAGGGGTGATATAGAAAAGTAAATAATTTATTTTCCTAAAAAGTCGTAAACGATGAATAAATTGAAATAAATTTTTTTTAAAAAAAAGATAATCTTTTAAGAACAAAAAGAGTAGTACTTAGATAAAAAAAAATAAAGAACAGTATAACATCTTACATAAGGTTTTAACCCCAATTATTTTTTTTTGCTTTCTTGTGACTTTCAAAAAAATATATAATATTTATTTCAACTGAATTTTTTACCCAATACAATGTTTCCTGTGCGCGTGACTACACTTCTTAAATCAACGCGAGTGGGATTAAATCCTCCTCCCAAATATAAATAAATTCATAAGGCAAATAGCCTTGAGAAGGAGAACCAAATCCCTTCCTTAACCTTCACGCCTCCATTAACCCCCCCCCCCCCCCCCCCCCCCCTTTCAATCTTTCTCTCTCTACATTTCACTTCTCATAAACACTCTGTTTTACCCTGTTTCTCTCTCTCTATATCTATATCTATATCTATATCTATTTATTTATATCTCTGCATTCTTTGCATTGAAAAATCCTCAGAACATAAACCCTGATTCGTCGTCTTTTCCATTTATTAAACCCCCAAACATTTTCTTTAAATTCCCGCTTTATGCACTACTTTTTTCCTCAGAATAACAAGGGAGCTTTACAGAAGTGAAAAAACAGAGCAATCTTTAATAAAGATCCAATCTTTTTCCCTTTCCCTCCTGTTTTCCTTCATTTTCTTGATGGGTTCTTGTAAAGAAGAAGAAAGAAATCAAACAAAGGGTGTTTGGGTTCATGGGCCTATCATTGTAGGTGCAGGCCCATCTGGCCTAGCAGTGGCAGCTTGCCTTAAAGAAACTGGAGTCCCCTCTTTGATTCTTGAAAGAAGTGATTGTGTTGCTTCTTTATGGCAACAAAGAACTTATGATCGCCTTAAACTCCATTTGCCCAAACAATTTTGTGAACTTCCCCTGTTTGGGTACCCTGAAAATTTCCCCAAATACCCAACCAAACACCAGTTCATTTCATACATGGAGTCTTATGCTAATCACTTTTCCATTGAGCCCAAGTTCAAACAGGGGGTGCAGACTGCTGATTTTGATCAAATTAGTGGGTTTTGGAGGGTTAAAACTCAAGATTGTGAGTACATTTCACGGTGGATTATTGTTGCCACCGGAGAAAATGCCGAGCCGGCGATACCGGAAATTGTAGGGATGGAGAGATTTCAAGGTCATGTGGTGCATACAAGTGGGTATAAATCTGGTTCTGAGTTTAGAAAACAGAGGGTTTTGGTTGTGGGCTGTGGGAATTCTGGTATGGAAGTTAGTTTAGACCTTTGTAGACACAATGCTAGCCCTCATTTGGTGGTTAGAAACTCTGTAAGTTCATCTAAATCTTGAATAATCTTAAAGTTTTGAACTTTTGGACACATTTCTTGATGCGGGTATTTTTTTAAATAAATGTTTTTGGGGTTTTTGACATAATTTGCCATTTGGGTATGATTGGTATGTTAGAAGTCTTGTAGTTATAATATGTTCTTGAAAATTTCTTGATGTGGGTATTTTTGTAAAATAATGTTGTTGGTAATTTTAATCAACTTGTGGGGTTTTTGACATAATTTGGATTTTGGATGTGATTGGTATTTTTGAAATCTTGTAGTTATAATATGTTCTTGAACATTTTCTTGACCATGGGAATTTTGGGGTTTTGATGATTGTGTTTTTTGTTTTGATAAATTCAGGTTCATGTTCTACCTAGGGAGATGTTTGGCTGCTCTACATTTGGGATAGCTATGTCACTTCTCAAATGGTTACCTCTAAGACTAGTAGACAAGCTCCTCCTACTAATATCCAACTTCACACTGGGAAAAACAGAGAGGTTAGGTCTCCGGCGGCCAAAAACCGGCCCAATTGAGCTAAAAAACACTACCGGAAAAACTCCGGTACTTGACGGAGGAGCATTGTCGCAAATCAAATCTGGTAAAATCAAGGTAAGCAATAAACAAATGATCCAAACATGCCCTTAAGTTGAAAATTGCATTTTTATTGTGAAGAATTTAGATCAAGGCTTATAATTTTTTTTTTGGCAGGTGATGGAAGGAGTTAGAGAAATAACAAGAAATGGGGCAAAATTCATGGATGGCCAAGAGAGAGAATTTGATTCTATAGTATTGGCAACTGGCTACAAGAGCAATGTGCCATATTGGCTCAAGGTATGCATGAGCATGAGCATGAACTTATGGTGTGTTTGTTTGTGTTTTTTAATTTAATTTAATTTTTTCTAGTTTTTAGTGTTATCTTATTTCCAATCTCATATCACTTTCTAGTCTTACACATGCAGTACAATACAAAAAGGGTCCTTATGTAATGCTTACTGCTCACCCTGATCAAATAAAAGTGAAAATCTGATGCCATTTGTTTGGATTATTCCCCTCTTTCTGAACAATACCTTACAAAATATACAAACTGTAGGGGTTTATGAACTGCAACTATCATAAAAAAGATTCTATTTTTTTGAGAATTTTTTTAAATAAATTATATTTGATATATTATTTTTGACATATTATTATGTGTTTTTGACTCACCACCTCTAAAACTTTTTTTAGCGACAGAATCCATATCGGAGGTTAATAGGTAGGCATTAGGGCCTGTTTGGATAATCTGAAAAAACATTCTTAATTGGACTTTTTGTTTGATAAAGTTACTTATGTCTTGGCTTGTTCCCCAACTCTTTATGGTTTTTAAAATACCAACAAAATTTGAGATTCTTGAACAATTTAAGGGCATTTCAGTATTTCATACCTTCTTTTATTTATTTATTTTTCATTTTGTCTTGCAAGTGTTGCACTAATATCCTAGTCACAACTCTTGTTGGGACAAGTACAAAGGTCACAAAATTTAACTTGACTATGTGCATTTGCTACGTAGTCTAGTGGTACATGCCCTACTACCCAACTAAATTGAGTAGACATAATATGCAATTAGTGACCAATCTAACCCTAGGGCCCTTGCAAAATAAAAATAAAAAATATAGTTCCTTTTTGTGAACTTGTTTTGTCATTCTAATTGGAATAATAATACTCTATAAATTTTTTAAAATAGTACTTTTATATATAAACTTGTAGGCTTATGAATTTATTTTTTTGTGAAATGCAGGGGAGTGATTTCTTTACAGAAGAGGGTATGCCAAGAACCCCATTTCCCAATGGTTGGAAAGGAGAGAGAGGATTGTATACAGTGGGATTCACCAGAAGAGGCCTCCTTGGGACTGCATCAGATGCCATTAAAATTGCTAGGGATGTTGCTGATCAATGGAGGACAAGCAAGGACTGCAAGAATATTTTTAGTAGCTCTTATGTTATTTTACAAATATAACCTTGTCTAAAAAAAAGAAAAAAAAAAGAAAATTGAAAAATATAAATTAGGTATTTTCATTCTTCAATCACCTAAGCAGAACTTCTATGTTTATTTCTTTTTTTGTTTGCAATTTTTCAGCTGTAAATCAACCAATTTTGCTTGAAGGTCTGCTTGTTCTTCTGTTAGAGTGTATGATTATTAGCTTTGTATAATACAGTTTTAGAAATGGAATATGTTTCTTAGTTTTTATAATTTTTGTTATTAATATAGTAAAATGTTCAATATTTTACTGTATTTTTTTTAAGTATATTTTTGGTTTAAGACTGAGGAAATGTGTAAAAGGGTAGTAACCACAAGAATTAGAATCAAGTATATCAGCAAGCCTAAACTATATAGGGCAAAATTAAAATTTTATACAATATAAAGAGTTGGATAAAAAAAATTAAAATAGTAATGTATTTAAAATTACAAGGATAAAAGTAAAAAAAAAAAAAATTAAGCGTAACACAAAATTATCAGGAGTCGGTTAATTTTGGTTAATTGATTAATATAGCGTCGACATGCAGACGAGAAGAGATCTCTTTCTGTGTGTCAAAATTATACTTCCTCCGTTTCTAAAAGATTATCGTTTTAGAAGAAAAAATTTGTTTCAAAATGTTTGTCGTTTATAACTTTCGAGGAGAATAAATTATTTACTTTCCTATATTACCCCTACCTTATCTCATTGTCCCAAGAAATTATCTCCCTTGTATTAATAGTTTTCAACTTCCCATAAAGGAGTAGTAATGGAATTTTAAATAAATTTTACTTGGTAAATGATACTTTCTTAATCCAAGTGCAAAAACCTTAAACGATAATGTTTTAGGAACAGAAGTAGTATTGATCAATTGATACTCCCTCCGTTCCATGATAAAAATCTTTATTACTATTTTGGGTAGTCCTATGTTAAATGTCAATTTTTCTTTAATAACTAAACTTTAACACATATTTTCCTATTATACTCGTAGCATTAAATATCTCATATTTTTCTTATTTTAATTCTCTCTCCATATTTAATGACATTATTATGGACAATTTTGTCATTTCATTTATCTTTTTAATATACGTGAAAAATCACCAAAATTTTTATCCTGAAACAGAGAGGAGTATAAAATTAATTTCACGATAACGGGATCCAAAATCTTCATAACAAAAGTCATAGAATCCATCATTTCATTAGTAAATGGCCATATTACCTCAAACTTTAAAAGCTTTGACACTATGGAGTCAACCAGTAGGTAGAAGAAGTCTAGAAGAAATACTTAGATTATGAGCTTTTTCAACGGAAAAGAGAGCTTGACGCCATACCTTTTGCAAACTTACTTTTGCTGATGCTACAAGTAAATGCTCTGCAGGACGACTACTAGCAGCAGCAGTAGGAGTAGTCCATTTTATTTACTATCATTGGGTTAATTTACTACAGTAAGGTACACTATTTTTACTGTATTACTGTACTACAGTGCACACCCCTCACCAGTTGCCTACTTTTGGTATTTACACACGCGTGGCCATAATTTTCACTCCTTGTTACTAACTCGTTTCCTTGTTTTATTTCTAATTTTCAGGGCCTGATATTTTCAACCTAAATATTGTAATAAAAAAAGGGTCCTTAACACTAATATACAACAATTAAAAAGTATTTACAAAAATAATACATACACAAAATAATTACAAAAATAATGCAATTCACATTAATAAGGAAACCTAAAATTAAGGAGAAATAACTGCCATAATTAATAATTCAAATTCAAAATATCTGGGATCTAACCACAAAAACAAAATCAAATTCAAAATAATAATTCAAATTCAAATCTTCATAGAAAAGACTGCACAAATTTGTACTTCAGAGGAGGTGGCGGAGGAAGCTTCGGAGGAGGTGGAAGCTTCGGAGGGAGGTGGTAGTGGTGGCTTTGGAGGCGACAGTGAAGGCTATGGAGGAGGTAGCAATGGCGATGGCGGAGTTGGCAGAGTTGGCGGTGGTGGCTCAGGTGGTGGTTACAGAGACGGTGGAGGTGGAGGTGTAGGATGGGGCGGTGGTGGCGGGAGCAACCATTTTTCGGTAATAAAAGGAAATTCTCGAGATACTGCAGAGGAGAAGAACATTAGTAATGCCATGACACCAGAGAGAAATTAGAGTTCATGACATGGACAGAGAGATAAATGCATAATTGGTGTCATCATGTAATTAATAAGCTAGCTAGCTACTTAATAATAGCACTGGAACACCTTCGGTTCTAGTTTTATAAACAAATTTTGTTTTCTGAATAGGAAAGAGAGAGATAAGAGAGTGATGTATAATGTAATGTTGATAACCAAACATTCGTACCAAGGTAACCAAACTTTTATACTAAGGTAACCAAACATTTATACTAAGGTAATCTTGAGATGAAAGTTTGGTTACCAACTGCATTATAAAAAAACTGCAGGTGTGAATTGGTTACCTTGGTATGAAGGTTTGGTTACCTTGGTATGGAGGTGTGGATTGGTTACCTTGGTAACCAAACTTTTATACCAAGGTAACCAAACCTTTATACTAAGGTAACCTTGATATAAAAGTTTGGTTACCAACTCCACTATGAAAAAATTGCATGTGTGGATTGGTTACCTTGGTATGGAGGTTTGGTTACCTTGGTATAGAGGTGTGGATTGATTATCTTGGTATGACAGTTTGGTTACCTTGGTATGAAGGTTTGGTTACCTTGGTATAAAAGTTTGGTTGCCAATTGCATTACGAAAATGAGGATGGTTTTGCTGAAATACAGAGTAACAGAACTTGTAATTTGTTAAAGAAACCCCAAACTTTTAACCAATCGTAATGACTGTACAGTAATACATGAAAAGCTAACAAAGACAAAAAGAATGATGCTTGTAAAAATTCCAAAACACTCTTCTGTAAGTAAGAGAGGATAATTTTCTTAACTTTCTCAAACAGAGACGCTCGACTAGTTTTTTGGAAGTTAGTTTCAAGAACACAAGAATAAACCTACCTCTTATGGCAAGAAAAAGTTAAAAGCAACATTGAACAAATCAAGATATGGAGATTGGGGAATTATCTATCCCTCTATGTGATGTGTGGTGTGTCTGAGATATAACCTTCAACTGCATATATTTTTATATGCATAAAGGGGCTTATTAACCCTCTAAGAGAGACAATGGAATTAATCCTAAAAAATCAAGACAAATTTCTTCAAGATGTGCAGATGTGGTTGAAGTATAAAAAGAAGAGGATATAGAGAGAAGGGAAGAGGATGACGTGAATTATATGGGAAAAAAGAGAGTAATAATTAACGGAAAGAGATAAGGGAGATAATCATGGGCCACAATTAAAGGATACTCAATTATATTAATTTTGTAAATAAATATGATGAAGTGTTATATTTTTGTAATTATTTTATAGATGTATGATTATTGTAATTATTTTTAAAATGTACTATAATATGTAATTACTCCATAAAAAAATTATATTATCTACCAAAATATTATTCCATTCGTCTCTTAATATAAGTAATTTAAAAAAAGTATTTTGTTTTTTTGATATAAGTCGTTTGAGAATTTCAAACAAGCATTAATTACTTAGTTTTCAATATTATCCCAAGTATTAAATATAATTTTAATTTTCTCACTATTTTTTATTCAATAAATAATGAAAGACCCCAATTTTTTATGAATAAATATTTAATTTTCTCTAAATATTATTTTGAATGATAAGGTGTTAATTTGATATAATGATATAGTTATGAGTGATATGTGAAATTTTTTACAAAGTAAGTAAGTTGTCATAAAATATTCGTTTGGTCGTGAAATAACTGTCGGATATAGAAAGCGATATAAATAATTTTTTTTATAAAAAATAACGGCAAAATTTTTACTGTGAACTGTTGAAATACCCAGTGATAAAAGTACAGTAATACGCGTGATTGCACAGTATCACACGATATTGCACATTATCTTTGATTATTGATTCTTACGTAAGAAGTCACTTAGTTTTATTCAATTATTACAACAGTAGTTGCTGCATAGTATCTCATATTATTGATTCAATTATTGTTACAGTATCTGTGATGCCCCCAAAATAGGTATACATCACCCATCTTGAGTCGCCAAATACATGGTACAAAATTTAAATACAAACTTCTTTTTTATACGAAGACGACAAAACGTGGGTGAGAGTTTCAAACAGATAATGTCTCGTAGATAGTATCAAACTCAAATAAAGTCCGCATTACAATTATTATCACACTATTTCCTTTGAATAGTGAGGACTACTAATGCAAACATACGAATTCATCACTCCGATTCTCCGACTAGTCCCAAATTTATATTCTCCTTTCACAAGAGAACATTGAAAACAAAGGGTGAGCTCAACTAGCCCAGTAAGAAATTGTAAGACCCCGAAATTTTTTTAAATAAAAAGGAATTTCCTTTATTTATTATTTTGAAATAGTAAGGGTGAATTTGATTAATGTGGTTAGTTATGGGTAAAATATCATAAATATTTCAAAATAAGCAAGTGGTTATAAAATATTCATTGTTGTGGGGAATATTCGTTTGGTCGTGGAATATTAAATCTTTGTCGGGGAATATTAAATGCGACGGCCGTAAGTATGAATGTGTGGGCCCCATAACGGAAAGCGATTGGATGAGAAAAAGCGACAAATATAAGTTGGTTAAAAATAGTAGGCGTAGTTATTACAATTAAATTTGTTGGAATACCGGTGGTTAAAATACGATGTCTGGCGTGGTTGTCGCGAGAAGCACTGCGGTATTGCCCGATATTGTTGAATTATTGATCCTTACGTAAGAAGGCCTTACTCGATAATTTTTTCCACGTTAATTCTTCATTGATATTTTATTTTATTGATTGATAATTCTTTGCGTTGATATTTTATATTATTATCATTTTGATAATAATTTGTCTTTGCGATATTTCCCATTATCGGATCAATAATTCATATTATTTGAATAATATTATTAGATAACATTATTGGCAATGTCTAGAAAGTTACATCTAAGGAGAGGTTTGGTCACCTAATTGCGGCGCCAAGATGAAGAAATTCTTATTGGAAAGCCCCTCTTTCTGAGGAGGAGCGGCTTTGGTTGTCATAAATGTGATTACGTAATATTATTTGTGAATAATTAATTATTGATTCATATGATAAGGAAATATTTATTTTATATGAATATAAATGATGGATTTATTTATGTGGTTATTAATGAAGGAATTAATGTTGAGGTGTTTTATCGGTATTTTATCGGATTGGAGGTGTTAAAAATCAAATCGGGGGTTTTGAGATATATTGCATGGGGTTATAATTTTTAATCCGAGTTGGATTGTGGTAATTTTTGGGTATGTTATACATACATAAGTTGAGTATATGTCCACAAATTTTGAACCGTTAAAAATGCACGAATGATTTGTTGTGAATTTTAAGAGGTGTCGGATTAGGAAATTAGGTTTATAATTGATTTTGGTGGAAAATTCTAGAATTGAGTGGGCCCCACTTTTGGTTGGTGAGAAATGTGCTGAATTTTATTTCAAATGTGGTGGGTGGCAATAGTAGCGAGGTAAAAAAGCCATCGGTAGTGTGGTCAAGTCTGCGCTTGGTGGGCTAACATTTTTCTATAAATAGAGGGCTAAGTTAGAATTGAAAATCACACGAAACAAAGTTTTTCTCTTTCTCTCTATATTATTGGCGTATTTTGTGAGTATTTAGATACTTTGAGAGTTCTTTATTCGGGTACAAGTTTCATTCAAAGATCACTTGAGCCTTTCCTTAGAAGTCTTGATTCTTTGAGGTAAGGGATGTTATTTTCTTCTCAAATGATATTAATTCTTGATATCATTATCTTTGAAATATTGGTTGGTACTTTTTATCAAATTTGGAACTTTTTTCATATGGGGTTACTATTCATGAGTTCTTATTCACGAGTTACTATTCATGAGTTACTATTCACGAGTTCTTATTCACGAGTACTATTAAGTGAAGCGTGAAGATGTTTTTTTTGTGGAATTTCTATCTTTTGGTGTGAGTTACTTATTCACGATATACGGACTTTATTCACGATATCTGACACTATTCACGAATACGGCACTATTCATCGAAAAATGAAAATTTTTCTTTTCGTCAAAATATCTATTTTGGATACTAGCTTTGATTGTATCCATGTTTTGATCATTCTTGAATTTTGCACCACTATGATTATTTTTGAGGTATTCTTTGGACATGGATAAAAACAAAGTACGAATCCTTAATCCTTAATCCTTGTCATTTTGTTTCACTTTGGATTCGTTCTTTAAAAATATTTTCATCATCTTCGGTCTTAAATGATGATATTATTGAATATCTTTGGCTGTAGTGCAAAGAAGATGAATGATTCTGAAGAATATCTTTGGCACTGTAGTGCAAAGATGAGCAGTGTTAAAATGAACATGACCGATGATGAATATCTTTGGCTGTAGTGCAAAGATGAGCAGTGTTTAAATGAACATGGCCGATTGATGAATATCTTTGGCCTTTAGTGCAAAGATGAGCAGTGTTGAGATGAACATGTGGATTGATGAATATCTTTGGCTGTGAAGTGCAAAGATGAATATTTGATTTGAGATGAATATTGATTGATGTTACGAGGATAAAATATTGATGATGGATTTGTTGAATTCATAGATTATAGTAGATTTCATTCTCTACGTAACTCTTACATGAATTATTATTTCGCTGCGAATATTGATCTCGAAACTTGTTGTCTATTGTATTCTATCGATTTTTTTCCTGTTGGAGACTAACGATAATTTGTTGTATATTATCTTAGTCATAACATTCTTTCTTGGGCTAGTTGAGCTCACCCTTTTTCTTGTTGTTCCATTTTTCTTCTCGGGAGGCGAGAATGTAGCGAGTCTTAGTCGGGGTATGGAATGAAGGTTCTAGAGAGAGTTGTTTAGTAGTCCTCACCATTTTTGTAAAATAATGTATCAATAAATGTGATGAGGATTTATTTGAGTATAAATATTATGCAGAAGATAATATTTGTATTTAAACTCACGATTTTATTGTTGTGATAATAAAGTTGTAGTTGTTTACGTACCATGTATTTGGCGACTCGAGAATGGGTTGGATGGAATGGACCTATTTTGGGGAATGTTGGTATGGCTATAAGTAAAGAGGAGCCTCTCATTTGGTGACTTCTGTTGATGGGGATTTGCAAAGGGACTCTCCGTAGGGGCCTTGATTCTGCGGTGGCAAACCGATAGGTATCAATGTGAGGTCTTGACATAAGTTGGTGTCAGAGTCGCGGTTGGTATCGAGCTTAGGGATATGATCTCTGGCGGAGATCGGGGAATAGAACTAGAGGAGAGAGGCGAGTAAATCCTTCGCTAGTGTGTCCTACTAAGCTTATTTGTTAGTTGGAGTCGGTATATAGGGATATTATGTGATATATTGATTTCCTTAATTAACCCTTGTTTTATGGATGATTTGAGAATGTCGTTGAGAATATTAATGATGGAGTAAATGAGGACCGTGGAGATGCTCGTACTTACCAACGAGGAGAGCGTCGTGTAACACGGTGGCAATGTTCCTCCTGTGAACAACAGCACTGCTGGCGAGATGAGGAGCGAGGGATGTTTAGAAGTTTTTGCGATTCATGCAAAATCAGACGAGGAGACTCGTGTTCAAAATATGAGGAGGAGATGATAGCAATTCACGGGTGGTCACTGCCCAAGCGGTTCAAAAGTTGGGACCACGAAGTGCTGGGAAAGCGAGATCCGATCACGGCGGAAACATGGGTCAAGCAAATTACCAAGATATTCGATGTCTTTGGGATGCGAAAGGAGAAAGTTCCATTCGCTACTTTTATGTTCCGTGGCGAGGTGATTCTTGGTGGGAATCGTGAAGCGTACCCATTCATTTGCCTTTCGGCGATGTCGTGGGGAGACGTTTGAAGCGATTCAATGACAAGTACTTCCACGAAAGTATTCGTCGTATGAAGGAAGTGGAGTTTATTAGATTGGCGGCGAGAATAACATGGCGGTGTCCCGACGAGGCGAAGTTTGCGGAGTTATCGGTTTGCACCTCATTTGGTGGAGAATGAGGAGCGTATGACGCGGATGTTTACGAGAGGTTTGAAACCCGGCGTACGTCGATATCTCATTTCTCATAAATTTTCTCTCTATTCGGATGTTGTAAAATGGGCTCGGTTGTTAGAAGCAAGATAACGATACGTTCAACCGAGGGACCATAACCGAGGATCATACCAAAGATAGTAGTCATCGAATAACGATAACCCGGTGGAGAAAGAAGAATACGGACAAAGGTGGTAACCACTCCGGTGGTAATCGTGGCCATGAAAATAGAAGAAGCGAGTTGGGAGGAGATTTTAAAAGAGGAGATTCAACAACGACCATGTGAAGGCGCGGCACGGTGTGGCAATTGGTTCTAAGGGAGGAGAAGCGACCACCGGTCGTATATATGTTATAAATGCGGAAAGAGGGACATATCATTCAAAGCGCCCACAACAGTTTAAGGTATGCTATAATTGTGGAAAAGAAGGACATATCGCTCGAGTTATGCGATATCGAAACCTAGTGCGATTGGGAGGCGGTGACTCAAAAGGATGTCCCGAAAGAAAAGTCAAAGTCAACGATTCTGGAAGAAGCGTTTGTCGTGGCCGGTCAAAATCGAGGAACCCGACGAAGTTAGCACGGGTTAGTTAATTATAAATTCTTGCGAAGTTTATACCTTACTAGATCTGGGGTTCTACCCATTCTTTTTCTCTCTCTTGCTTGCGCTCAACGTTTGAACTTGACTACTGAGAGAAATTATACTTTGACCTATTTGTGGAGACTCCAGTTGGGAGAAACTTTCATTACATCCGTTGTTTAAAAATCTTGTTTGATTCAAGTTGGCACCATTACCTAACTGTTGACCTTATCTCTTTAAAGATACTTGCTTTTGGGGATTGATTGGTTAACTACTCATCATGCCAAAATTGATTGCTTTTGTAAGGTTGTTAGTTTTCATATTCTAAGCAACTGTTATTCGAATTCAAGCGATCAAACCATTGTAGTCAAACATTTTCATATCAAGCCATGAAGTCATTCGTTTATTACGGATGTCAAGTTTTCTTAGTCCATGTTATGGATTTGAATAAAGACACGTCAGATTTGAATAATATTCTTGTTGTTATTGATTTTTCCGACGTATTTCTGAAGAATTTCTTGGCTTACTCCCAAAGCGATATTAAATTTTGTATCGACTTTGAACCCGGTACAAAACTCATTTCTAAAATCTCATATCGAATGGCTCTATTGAACTCGAGGAGTTAAAAATTCAATTATAAATTTGGTACTGAGCCTTTATCTTGTGACTTCCTTTGTGGAATTCACCTAAGCGAGACTCTCTATGGGGGCGTCATATTCGATGCGATAGTAAAGCGATAGGTGTCATTGTGACGTCTTATCCAAGATTGGGATATGAGTCGCGATTGAGAGCAACCTAAGTCGAGAATCGAAATCGTAGCTTTCTAGGCTTAGTTGGTTATTATCGGAGATTCGTTGAAGGATATTCTCGAATCGCTATTCCATTAACGTAGGTGACTCGTAGAGATACAAAATTCGAATGGAGCAAGGAATGTGGGAAGAGCTTGAAGAACTCAAGAGGAGACTCATTTCAAAGATATGTTCGACCATGCCATCCGGAAAAGCGAACGTGGTAGGCGGCGTGTTGAGTAGAAGATCATATCTGAAATACGAGTACGATGTTGTCAAAGACTAATTTCAGTATAATATACAAATAATAGAGATGGAGATGAAAACTCTAGGTACCCACGTGATGATATCTGAGTGCGTGATGATATACTGAGTATAATCGACTTTAATCGATAAAGTTAAAGTTTATTCAAGCTACACACCGGAGGTGATGAATTTGAAGAAGGAGGTGCAAGAGGTTGTTATTTTAAAAGCGAGAATCGGTGAGGTGAGGAAAGCTCAAACCTTCGATTTATTAATCCATTTCAAATTCTTGACCGAGTAGGAAATGTAGCCTATAGACTTCGTTTTACCTCCAAGTATGTCTCGTGTTCATAATGTGTTTCACATATCGATGTTACGTAAATATGTGAAAGACCGAACCACGTTATTGAGTTAGAACCCAGGACGAGATAGTAGAAGACTTAACGATGTGAGGAGGTACTGTCAAGATTTTGGATAGGAAGGAGCATGTCCTATGCCAAGAAAGGTCATACCACAAGTTAAAGTTTTGTGGAGAAATCATGCTATAGAGGAAATGACACGGGAATTGGAAAGCGGAAATGAAAGCGAGGTATCCTCATCTTTTGAAACACCAGTACGCACGTCGATTTCGAGGACGAAATTTCATAAGGAGGGAGGTTGTAAGACCGAAATTTTTTAAATAAAAGGAATTTCCTTTATTTATTATTTTGAAATAGTAAGGGTGGATTTGATTAATGTGGTTAGTTATGGGTAAAATGCATAAATATTTCAAAATAAGCAAGTGGTTATAAAATATTCATTTTTGTCGGGGAATATTCGTTTGGTCGTGGAATATTCGTCTTTGTCGGGGAATATTAAATGCATTGACACGGTAGTGACCATGTGTGAGCCCCATAACGGAAAGCGATTGGATGAGAAAACGACAAATATAAGTTGGTTAAAAATAAGCGGCGTAGTTATTCTGAATTTAATTAAGGCATTTGGAATACCCGGTGGTTAAAATCTGATGAATCTGGCGTGGTTGCCGCGATGGCTGCAGTATTGCCCGATATTGTTGAATTATTGATCCTTACGTAAGAAGGCACTTTACTCAATAATTTTCACGGTGAATTCTTATTCAATATTTTATTTTATTGATTGATAATTCTTTGCGTTGATATTTTATATTATTCTTTGTTTGATAATTGTCTTTGCACATGATATTTCCCATTATCGGATCAATAATTCATATTATTTGAATAATATTATTAGATAACATTATTGGCAATGTCTAGAAAGGTTACATCTAAGGAGAGGTTTGGTCACCTAATTGCGCGCCCGATGAAGAGAGAATTCTTATTGGAAAGCCCTCTCTCTGAGGAGCGGCTGGTTATCATAAATGTGATTACGTAATATTATTTGTGAATAATTAATTATTGATTCATATGATAAGGAAATATTTATTTTATATGAATATAAATGATGGATTTATTTATGTGGTTATTAATGAAGGAATTAATGTTGAGGTGTTTTATCGGTATTTTATCGGATTGGAGGTGTTAAAAATCAAATCGGGGGTTTTTGAGATATATTGCTTGGGGTTATAATTTTTAATCCGATAGTTGGATTGTGGTAATTTTTGGGTATGTTATACATACATAAGTTGAGTATATGTCCACAAATTTTGAACCGTTAAAAATGCACGAATGATTTGTTGTGAATTTTAAGAGGTGTCGGATTCGAAAATTAGGTTTATAATTGATTTTGGTGGAAAATTCTAGAATTGAGTGGGCCCCACTTTTGGTTGGTGAGAAATGTGCTGAATTTTATTTCAAATGTGGTGGGTGGCAATAGTAGCGAGTAAAGCCATCGGTAGCTTGGTCAAGTGCGCTTGGTGGGCTAACATTTTCTATAAATAGAGGGCTAAGTTAGAATTGAAAATCACACGAAACAAAGTTTTCTCTCTTTCTCTCTATATTATTGAGCGTATTTTGTGAGTATTTAGATACTTTGAGAGTTCTTTATTCGGTACAAGTTTCATTCAAACATCACTTGAGCCTTTCCTTAGGAAGTCTTGATTCTTTGAGGTAAGGGATGTTATTTTCTTCTCAAATGATATTAATTCTTGATATCATTATCTTTGAAATATTGGTTGGTACTTTTTATCAAATTTGGAACTTTTTCATATGGGGTTACTATTCATGAGTTACTATTCACGAGTTACTTATTCATGAGTTACTATTCACGAGTTCTTATTCACGAGTACTATTAATGATAGAAGCGTGAAGATGTTTTTTTGTGGAATTTCTATCTTTTGGTGTGTGAGTTACTATTCACGATATCAAGGCTTTATTCACGATATCTGACCTTTATTCACGAATACGGCACTATTCATAGAAAAATGAAAATTTTTCTTTTCGTCCAAAATATCTATTTTGGATACTAGCTTTGATTGTATCCATGTTTTGATCATTCTTGAATTTTACACCACTATGATTATTTTTGAGGTATTCTTTGGACATGGATAAAACAAAGTACGAATCCTTAATCCTTAATCCTTAATCCTTGTCATTTTGTTTCCTTTGGATTCGTTCTTTAAAAAATATTTTCATCATCCTCGGTCTTAAATGATGATATTATTGAATATCTTTGGCACGTAGTGCAAAGATGAATGATTTTGAAGAATATCTTTGGCTCAGAAGTAGTGCAAAGATGAGCGGTGTTTAAATGAACATGACATAATGGTGATGAATATCTTTGGCCTGTAGTGCAAAAGATGAGCAGTGTTTAAATGAACATGGCCGTGATGAATATCTTTGGCCTTTAGTGCAAAGATGAGCAGTGTTGAGATGAACATAATGCCCGATTGATGAATATCTTTGGCTGTAGTGCAAAGATGAATATTTGATTTGAGATGAATATTGATTGATGTTACGGGGATAAAATATTGATGATGAATTTGTTGAATTCATAGATTATAGTAGATTTCATTCTCTACGTAACTCTTCTATGAATTATTATTTCTGCTGCGAATATTGATCTGAAATTTGTTGTCTATTGTATTCTATCAGATTTTTCCCTGTTGGAGACTAACGATAATTTATTGTATATTATCTTAGTCATAACATTCTTTACTGGGCTAGTTGAGCTCACCCTTTTTCTTGTTGTTCCATTTTTCTTCTCAGGAGGCGAGAATGTAGCGAGTACTAGTCGGGGTATGGAATGAAGGTTCTAGAGAGAGTTGTTTAGTAGTCCTCACCATTTTTGTAAAATAATGTATCAATAAATGTGATGAGGATTTATTTGAGTATAAATATTGTCTAGAAGATAATATTTGTATTTAAACTCACAGTTTTATTGTTGTGATAATAAAGTTGTAGTTGTTTCTGTACCATGTATTTGGCGACTCAGAATGGGTTGGATGGAATGGACCTATTTTGGGGTCGTCAAAGAAATATTATGTAAGACCCCAACTTTTATGAATAAAGAATAATTTTCTCGAATTATATTTTTGAATATTATGGTATTGATTTGATATAATGTTATAGTTGTGGGTAATATTTATAAATTTTGCAAATTCATGCAAGTTGTTATATAATATTCGATTGGCCTGGGAATATTCGTTTTAACAGGAATATTAATGCATGTTGCACAATCATTGGTGGACCCTAACGGAATTATTATCGGATTGAGAAAGCGACAAAAATACTTTATGAAAATAACGGCGGAGGTGTTCTGGAATTAAAAGCTGTTGAACTACCCGGTAGTAAAAGTACGATGTCTGGCGTAGTTGCTTAAATAGCTACACAGTATTGATTATTGATGCTTACGTGAGAAGTCACCATTATATACTCAATTATTACTACGATAATTCTTTGCATCATATTTCTCATATTATTGATTCAATTATTGTTACGGTATCATCTGCATTATATGATATATTATTAAATCAATAATTGAGACTTAAAGTTATTCATATTATTATTTTGCAATATTGACAATGTCTAGAAGTTACATCGAGGAGAAATTTGGTCACCTAATTCAATGCGCCAATAAAGAGAAATCCTTATCGAAAAAGCCCCTCTTTCACAGGAACGACACGGTTGTTAAATATTGTGAAATATAATATTAATGATGAATAATTTCGTGTTGATTAAAGATGAATTTTATAGTTCCATTGTGTTGGACTTATTTGTGTTAGTATAATTGATGTCTGGAGGATATATTGTTCAATTGGGTATTCGAAACACTTTTCGTGTCGGAGTACTATTCACGAGTTATTATTCACGAGTTACTATTCATGAGTTACTATTCACGAATTACTATTCATGAGTTATTATTCATGAGTTACTATTCACGAGTTACTATTCACGAGTTACTATTCACCCATTTACTATTCACTCTAGTATTATGCATTCGGGTATTTGGGTACAATATTATTCCATGAGGAGATGTGTTAATTTTTCAGACTGTTGGTTGAAGATATAATAGTAAGTCAATATGGACCGCTGGTGGAGTTATAATAGTAAATCAATATGGATCGCTGGTTTAAAGTTTTAATAGTAAATCAGTATGGACCGTTGTTTTAAGTTTTAATAGTAAACCAATATGGACCGTCCGTTTAATAGTAAATCAATCTGGACCGTTCATGAATTAGTTACTATTCATTCCATTTTCCTATAAATAGAAGCTCATTCCTTCATTATTTTCTTACGAATTCACTGAAACTCTAGAGAGAGAATTACAAGAGAAACTATAGAAAAGTATTCGCTACTTCCTACTCTTATATTAGGTTTCTTTTACGGTAAGGGATGTTATTTGTTGTATTCATGAAGATAACTTACATTATTCCATTATTTATTATTACATTGGAATAACCTATATACGCATGAGCTACCTATACATGATGACATTCTTCTAATATTCCGTTCTTAATTATTACGCCGGAATATCCACGTCTCATGCATTTACAGCGGACTGGTTCCATTATTTATTATTCGCCGGAATATATTATGCATGCGTTCTTACATGGGACTGGTTCCATTATTTATTATTACGCTTTCGGAATATCACATGCATGCGTTTCTGGCGGACTGGTTCCATCCTTTATTATTACATTGGAATAACTTTTGCTGTCGACTCGTTGCGATTCCTATCCCATGTACGCATGGTGATTTCTTTTGTTATTCCATTCTTTATTATACTCGGTTGGTTAAAACTTTGACTTCTATACCCATGAAATTAGTGGAATATCTTTGATATTTGCGCTTCATCCAGTATCTTTTCATGGAAATATTCTTCTGAGCATTCTTGAATTTTACTCTACAAAGCAATATCATGTTGACAATTTGGACGTTATCAGTTCCTAGATAAATTAATTCTTGAACTTGTTTTATTGAATTCTTATATCATTGTCATCTTCCACATGTTTATATTTTTGAAAGTCATCTGTGGCATGTAGTGCATAGACGGACTTGGTATGATTATGACCAGGGATTATTCGGTGTAATCATGACCTTAATGTTATAATTGATGTGGTAAAAGTCCTCATTGGCCCGTAGTGCATTGATGGACAGTTGTTGGCATGATCATGACCATTAATGAATACACGAATGTCCTTGGCCCGTTGTGCATGGATAATTTGTGGTCGTGATACTAAAGAATATCCTTGGCCGTAGTGCAGGGGTGATTCGATGATGTGGATTATTTATTAAGCTGAGTCCCAGTGATAAAAGTGATGAAAAACCTTTTAAATCATAAAAGATAGTAGATTTCATTCTCTACTTGACTCTTTTAATGGATTGCTTGTTCCATTGAAGTTAAACTTGATAGTTATTATATTTTATCAGTTTAACACTGTTGAAGGCTAACGATAAATTATTCTGTATTATCTTAGTCATAATATTTCTTCTTTGGGCTAGTTGAGCTCACCCTTTCTTTCCTTTGTTCTCTTGAGGAAATGAGAGCGTAAATTTGAGACTAGTCGGGGAAGCAGTGATGGTCCTAGATGGTGCATTAGTAGTCCTCACTATTCTGTGAAATAGTGTGATAATAATTGTAATGAGGACTCCTTTTGAGTTTGTATAATCTCTAGTAGATAATATTTGTATTCAAACTCACAGTTTATGTTTTGTCGTATTGTACACGACAGTTGTATTATTAAGTTGTATTTGAATTACGTACCATGTATATATGGCGACTCAAGATGGGTGATGTATACCTAATTTTGGGGCGTCACAGTTGGTATCAAAGCTTAGGGATATGATCCCTGGCTAAGATGTGAAAATAGAACTAGGAGGGGAGAGACGGGGAATTCCTTCGCTAGTATGACCTACCTAAGTTTTTTTGTATTTAATTGGTCGGTCAGAATATAGGGATAATATGTGACATGTTAATTAACCTTTTGTTTTATGGCAGTATCTGAAAATGACATCTGAGAATGTTGAGAATAGAAATAGAGCACAGGCGACCGTTGATTCACCACATATCAATAATTAGGATAATGTGCATCAGGAAGGTGACAATCCTCACGCAAACAACACTGACCAAATGATGAATGATCAAATGTTTAGAGGCTTTATGCAATTCATGCAGCAAACAATGTAGAGCGAGAAGCTCTCGTCCAAAATATAGGTGGAAATATCTGGAAACTCTCGGATGATCACCGCTAAAGCAGTTCAAGGAGCTGGGACCACTTAGGAGTTTATTGGAGAGCCAAAACCACTTAAGGCGGAAGCATGGATAAAGCAGATCACCAAGATATTTGATGTCTTGGGATGCTCCGAGGAGCAAAAGGTTCTTTTGCCGCCTTTATGTTGCGAGGAGAGGCAGATTACTGGTGGGAATCGGTAAAGCGTACTCAACCTGCCGCACTGAAGATGTCTTGGGAAAAGTTCTAAGAACTATTCAACGACAAGTACTTTCCCGAAAGTATTTGTCATATAAAAGAGGTAGAATTCATCAAGTTGGAGCAAAATAATATGACCGTGTTGTAGTATGAAGCCAAGTTTGCCGAGTTGTCCCGGTTTGCGTCCCACTTGGTGGATAATGAAGAGAGAATGACACGGATGTTTTTAAGTGGTTTGAAGCCGGAGATACGTCAACATCTTATTTCTCATAAACTGTGTTTGTATTCAAATGTTGTAAATAGGGCTTAATTAGCGGAGCGCGATAACGAGTCAACGAACCAATATGAACGAAAAAAGCGGTAAACGAAAAAATGATAATACCAATGAGAGCAGTCATCGAAGCGGTGACAACAAGCGTGGAGGGAATCAACAGGCCAGAAATGGTAACCACTTCGGTGGTAATCAGGGCCAAAACAATAAGAATGTACATTTCAAGAAGAGGAGATTCAACAATGATGGAAGGACGTCAGCACCAGCACCCGTTGTTAAGGAAGGAGAACGACCACCTATCATATGCTTCAAATGCGGAGGGAGGGACACATCGGTCAAAGCTGCATGATGTCGTCAAAGCATGTTATAATTGTGGAAGAGAAGGTCACTTAGCCCGATTTTGTCGTTCACCGAAGACAAGTTCAGCTAAGATAGAGGCACCAAAGGCCGTCCCAGAAAAGTCAAAGCCGGTAGTGCAAGGAAGAGCATTTGTTGTGACCTCCCAGAAAACAAGGAACCCGAATGAGGTCATCACGGGTAAGTTTATCATAAACTCTAGCGAAGTCTATACTTTTTTTGATACCGGTTCTACCCTTTTTTTTATTTCTCCTACTTGCGCTCAACGATTAAATTTGACTCCGGAGAAATTAGACTTTAACTTATCTGTGGAAACTCCGTTGGGAAAAACCTTCATTACATCCACTATTTATAAGTCATGTTTGGTTCAAATCGGTAACCGCACATTACCTGTCGATCTTATTGCATTAAAAATACTTGCATTTGATGTAATTCTAGGGATTGATTGGTTAACTACTCATCATGTAAAAATTGATTGTTTTCGTAAGGTTGTTAGTTTTCATATTCCTAATCGACCTATTATGCGAATTCAAGCAACCAAACCATTAAAATCAATCACTGTCATCTTAAGCCATAAAGCTAATCGTTTATTGAAAAATGGATGTCAAGCTTTCTTAGCTCATGTCACTGATCTAAACAAAAATAAATCGATTTTTGAATAATATTTCTATTGTTAATGAATTTCCGACGTATTCCACGAAGAACTTCTGGCCTACCCCAGGCGTGAAATTGAATTTTGTATCGACCTTGAACTGGTACAAAACCCATTTCCAAAGCCCCATATCGAATGGCTCTATTGAACTTCGTGGAGTTAAAGACCCAACTGCAGGAATTGTTAGACATTGGCTTTATTCGTCCTAGTATTTCTCCTTGGGGTGCTCCTGTTCTATTCGTGAAGAAGAAAGATGGGAGTATGCGACTTTGTATTGATTATCGGGAATTGAATCATGTCACCATCAAAAATAGGTTCCCATTGCCACGTATTGATGACATGTTTGACCAGTTGCAAGGAGCCAAATTCTTTTCAAAGACTGATCTTCGTTCTGGATATCACCAATTGAAGATTAGAACCGATGACATTCCAAAGACGGCTTTCAGAACTCGGTACGGGCATTATGAATTCCTAGTTATGTCCTTTGGATTGACTAATGCTCCTGCTGCCTTCGTGGATATGATGAACCGAGTATTCAAGGAATATTTGGATCACTTTGTGGTCGTCTTTATTGATGAAATCCTTATTTATTCCAAAAGTTGTGAAGATCATGAGCAACACTTGAGGCTGACACTCCAAAAGCTTCGTGAATACAAGCTTTATGCCAAGTTGAAGAAATGCGAGTTCTGGCTTGAGGAAGTAGCATTCCTTGGGCACGTAGTATCAAGTCATGGAATATCTGTTGACCAAGAAAGATTGAAGCTATTCAAAAGTGGGAGAACCTAAATCGATGGCGAAATACGTAGCTTTCTCGGTTTTATTTGGTTATTATCGGAGATTCGTGGAAGGATTTTCTCGAATCGCTACTCCATTAACTCGGTGACTCGGAAAGATACAAAGTTTGATTGGAGCGAAGAATGTGAGAAGAGTTTTCAAGAACTCAAGAGGAGACTCATTTCGACTCTGTTACGACAATACCATCTGGTTGGGAGGGATTTGTCATCTCTGATGATGGTTCGGGGAAAAGGGTTGGGATGTGTTCTCATGCAACATGGGAAAGTCATAGCCTATGCCTCAAGACAACTCAAAGAATATGAGAGGAATTATCCTACTCATGATCTAGAGTTAGCAGTTGTTGTCTTCACACTTAAAATTTGGAGGCATTACTTGTATGGGGAGAAAGTGGAGATCTTTATGGATCATAAAAGCCTCAAATATTTCTTCACTCAAAAGGAACTCAACATGAGACAACGACTTTGGCTTGAACTTTCGAAAGATTATGATCAAACCATCCAATACCATCTTAGAAAAGTGAACATGGTAGCTGACGCATTGAGTAAAAGATCATATGCAAGTACGAGTGCGATATTGTCAACGCAAAGGCTCATTTTGTGTGACTTGCAAATGATGGAGATAAAGTTAAAAACTCCAGGGACCCATGTGATGATGGCGAATATACGAGTAGAATCGACTTTAATTGATAAAGTTAAAGCTGCTCAAGCTACAGACCCGGAGCTGATGCGTATGAGGAAGAAAGTGCAAGAAGGTGTTATGCCGGAAGCAAGAATCGATGAAAAAGGGATACTTCGAGTCAACTCCAGACTTTGTGTTCCTAACGACCCTGATTTAAAGTATAAAATCATGATGGAGACACACAACACACCATTTGCAATCCATCCTGGGAGTACCAAAATGTATCATGATCTTCGACATACATTTTGGTGGAGCAATATGAAGAGAGAGATAGCGGAGTTTATCTCAAGGTGTTTAACTTGTCAACGAGTCAAGGCAGAGCATCAAGTACCAAAAGGTCCATTACAACCACTTAAAATTCCAGAATGGAAGTGGGAGCACATTACCATGGATTTCTTTACCGGTCTTCCTAAAGTTTCTCAAGGTATAGATGCGATTTGGGTCATTGTTGATAGATTAACCAAGTCTGCTCATTTCTTATCGATACGATAAACTTATACACTTGAACATCTTGCTCGTATGTATATAAACGAGATTGTAAGACTGCATGGTATGCCGGTATCCATAGTTTTTGATCAAGACCCAAGATTCACTTCACGATTTTGGGTTAGTTTGCAAAAATCTATGGGCACAGACTTACGATTTAGCTCGGCATATCATCCTCAGACGGACGGGCAGTCGGAGAGGACTATTCAAACTCTTGAAGATATATTAAGACTCTGTGTCCTTGACTTCAAGGGAAGTTGGGACAAATTCTTACCATTGGTGGAGTTTTCCTACAACAACAATTATCAAGCAAGTATTGACATGGCTCCATTTGAGGCGTTGTATGGAAGAAAGTGTCGATTCAAGATATCTTTGGGATGAGGTGGGTGAAGCAACGTTGTTGGGACGAGGAGTTATTACGTATGACTACGAGAAAAGATTCAAACGATCCGACAACGTATAAAAACTTCACAAGATCGACGAAAAGAGTTATCTTTGATCTTCATCGAAAGGACGTAGAAATCGATATTGGAGATCATGTGTTATTACGTGTTGCTCCATGGAAAGGGGTTACGAGATTTGGAAAGAGAGGAAAGCTCAATCCTCGGTTCATTGGCCCATTTTTATTCTTGGCGAGAGTGGGAAGCGTGGCCTATAGACTCGCCTTACCGCCAAGTATGTCTCGTGTTCATAATGTTTTTCACATATCCATGTTACGTAAATATGTGAAAGACTTGAACCACATTATAGAGTTAGAACCAGAAGAGATAGAGGAAGATTTAACGTATGAAGAGTTACCTGTTAAAATCTTGGATAAGAAGGATCATGTTCTACGCTCCAAGGTTATACCTCAAGTCAAAGTTTTGTGGAGAAACCACGATGTGGAGGAAATGACTTGGGAGTTAGAATCTGAGATGAAGTCAAGGTATCCTCATCTCTTCGACATACCAGGTATGTACCCTAATTTCGAGGACGAAATTTCATAAGAAGGGGAGGTTGTAAGACCCCAACTTTTATGAATAAAGAATAATTTTCTCGAATTATATTTTTGAATATTATGGTATTGATTTGATATAAAGTTATAGTTGTGGGTAATATTTATAAATTTTGCAAAGTACGCAAGTTGTTATATAATATTCGATTGGTCGGGGAATATTCATTTTAACAGGTAATATTCGTACAACGGCACAATCATTGGTGGACCCCACAACGGAATTATTGTCGGATTGAGAAAATGACAAAAATACTTTATAAAAATAACGACGGAGGTGTTACCGTTAAAACTGTTGAACTACCCATAGTAGTAAAAAATACGATGTCTGGCGTAGTTACAAGTAGCACACGGTATTGATTATTGATGCTTACGTGAGAAGTCACTCAGCTATACTCAATTATTGCTACAGTAATTGTTGTATCATATTTCTCATATTATTGATTCAATTATTGTTACAGTATCATCTGCATTATATGATATATTATTAAATCAATAATTGAGACCACAAAGTTATTCATATTATTATTTGCAATATTGACAATGTCTAGAGGTTTGGCTACCTAATTACGCGCCAATAAGGAGAAATCCTTATCGAAAAGCCCCCTCTTTCCTGGGAACGACCTGGCTGTTAAATATTGTGAATTATAATATTAATGATGAATAAGTTCGTGTTGATTAAATATGAATTTTATAGTTCCATTGTGTTGGACTTATTTGTGTTAGTATAATTGATGTCTGGAGGATATATTGTTCAATTGGTTATTCGAGACACTTTTCGTAGGAGTGAGTACTATTACTATTCGAGTTACTATTCATGAGTTCTTATTCATGAGTTCTTATTCACTCGATTCTTATTCACTCTAGTATTGTGCATTCGGGTATTTGGGTACAGTATTATTCCATGAGGAGATGTGCTAATTTTTCAGACCGTTGGTTGAAGATATAATAGTAAGTCAATATGGACCGCTGGTTGAGTTATAATAGTAAATCAATATGGATCGCTAGTTTAATGTTTTAATAGTAAATCAGTATGGACCGTTGTTTTAAGTTTTAATAGTAAACCAATATGGACCGTCCGTTTAATAGTAAATCAATCTGGACCGTTTATGAATTAGTTACTATTCATTTCATTTTCCTATAAATAAAAGCTCATTCCTTCATTATTTCTTACGAATTCACTGAAACTCTAGAGAGAGAATTACAAGAGAACCTATAGAAAAATATTCTGCTATTTCTTTTACGGTAAGGGATGTTATTTGTTGTACTCATGAAGATAACTTCTGTTATTCCATTATTTATTATTCTGTTGGAATAACTTTGTATATGCTGAGCTACCCTATACATGATGACATTCTTCTAATATTCCGTTTTTATTATTACGCCGGAATATCCTATCGTATGCGTTCTGTGGGACACGGGTTCCATTATTTATTATTACGCCGGAATATCATATACGTGCGTTCTTGGGACTGGTTCCATTATTTATTATTACGCCGGAATATCACATGCGTGCGTTAACGCTGGACTGGTTCCATTATTTATTATTCATCGGAATATCCCGTCTATGCGTTTACGCCGGACCTGGTTCCATCCTTTATTATTCTGTTGGAATAACCTGCCTGTGCGGTCTATCGCATGTATGGTGATTTCTTTTGTTATTCCATTCTTTATTATACTCAGTTGGTTAAAACTTTGACTTCTATACCCATGAAATTAGTGGAATATCTTTGATATTTGCGCTTCATCCAGTATCTTTTCATGGAAATATTCTTCTGAGCATTCTTGAATTTTACTCTACAAAGCAGTATCATGTTGACAATTTGGACGTTATTAGTTCCTAGATAAATTAATTCTCGAACTTGTTTTATTGAATTCTTATATCATTGTCATCATCCTCATGTTTATATTTTTGAAAGACATCTGTGGCATGTAGTGCATAGATGGACTTGGTATGATTATGACCAGGGATTGTTCGGTGTAATTATGACCGTAACGTTACAATTGATGTGGTAAAAGTCCTCATTGGCCCGTAGTGCATTGATGGACAGTTGTTGGCATGATCATGATCATTAATGAATACACGAATGTCCTTGGCCCGTAGTGCATGGATAATTTGTGGTCGTGATACTAAAGAATATCCTTGGTCAGTAGTCTGAGGGTGATTCGATGATGTGGATTATTTATTGTCGAGTCCAGTGATAAAAGTGATGAAAAACCTTTTAAATCATAAAAGATAGTAGATTTCATTCTCTACTTGACTCTTTTAATGTATTGCTTGTTCCCTGTGATTAAACTTGATAGTTATTATATTTTATCGGTTTAACTTTGTTGAAGGCTAACGATAAATTATTCGCATTATCTTAGTCATAATATTTCTTCTTGGGCTAGTTGAGCTCACCCTTTCTTTCTTTGTTCTCTTGAGGAAATGAGAACGTAGTTGGGACTAGTCGGGGACGAGTGATGGTCCTAGATGGTGCATTAGTAGTCCTCACTATTCGTAAAATAGTGTGATAATAATTGTAATGAGGACTCCTTTTGAGTTTGTATAATCTCTAGTAGACAATATTTGTATTCAAACTCACGAGTTTATGTTTTGTCGTATTGTACCTACATAGTTGTATTATTAAGTTGTATTTGAATTCTGTACCATGTATCTGGCGACTCAAGATGGGTGATGTATACCTAATTTTGGGGGAGTCACATATTATGACTAAGATAATGCAGAATAAATTATCTTTAGCCTTCAACAGTATAACAACTGATAGAATACAACAGACAACAAGTTTTAGATCAACAACTGCAGCGGAATAAGTAATCCATTAGAAGAGTTAAGTAGAGCATAAATCTACTATCTTCTATGATTTAAAAAGTTTTTCATCAACTTTATCGCAGAGACTCAGCTTAATAAAAAAAAATCGAATCATCCCTGCACCACGACCAAGGATATTCATGTAATCATCAATGGTCATGATTATACCGAATAATCCCTGGTCATAATCATACCAACAACTGTCCATCAATGAACTTCAGGCCAATGAGGACTTTTACCACATCATTCGTTACATTACGGTCATGACTATACCGAATAATTCCTGGTCATAATCATACCAAGTCCATCTATGCACGTAAGCCAAAGATGACTTTCATCGCAATATAAGCATGAGGATGTTGACCATGACATAACAATTCAATAAAACAAGTTCAAGGATAAATTTTAATGATTTATAATTCAATTTATCCTGAATTTAATAATGTTCAAATTGTCAACATGATACTGCTTTGTGGAGTAAAATTCAAGAATAATATTCATGTACCAAAAATAATTTGGACAGAAAAGAAATATATTTTTCGGGTAAATAGTACCCCGTAAATAGTACCCTGTGAATAGTACTTCGGGAATAGTACATCGTGAAAAGTAACCCAGCATAAAAAGTACCCCAAATATCCGAGTGAATAATATTCGGGTGAATAGTAACCCGTGAATAGTACCCTGGCATGAAAAGTGCCCCGAATACCCGAGTGAATAATATTTGAGTGAATAGTAACTCATGAATAGTATTCCATCATGAAAAGATCAATAATTATCAACAAAGCTCATAATAATATTTCCATGAAAAGATACTGGATGAAACGCAAATATCCAGGATATTCTACAAATTTCATGAAGTATAGAAGCCAAAACTTTAACCAACTGAGTATAATAGAATATATGAAACTATAAATGGATTTTCACCCCCCATGCGGTAATCCACGTAGACAGATCATTTCCACAATTTAATAAGGAATGAATACGAAGGATCGTTCACCATGCATGCGGCAATCCACATAGACAGGTTATTCCAACAGATAAATAAAGAATGGAATAACATAAGAATTCACCAAAGTAGCGTAATTTGCATGCAGACGAGGTTATTCCAATGAATAATAAAGAATGGAACCGAAGTCATGCGTAACCCATTACGCATACGATATTCAATGTAATAATAAAGAATGAAACCAGTCATACGTAATTCGCATACAAAACGAGGATATTCCAATGAATAATAAAGAATGGAATAACAACATAATTCACTAGGCATGCGATAGACCGCACTGACAAGTTATTCCAACAAAATAATAAAGAATGGAATAACATACGAATTTCACTATGTATGCGGTACTTGATGTAGGCAGGTTATTCTAACATAATAATAAAGAATGGAATAACAACCCTTACAATTATTGAAAGAAAATAACTCTCTTCATGAAAGACCCCAAAATTTTTAAATAAAAGGAATTTCCTTAAAAGGAATTTCCTTTATTTATTATTTTGAAATAGTAAGGGTTGATTTGATTAATGTGGATAGTTAAGGGTTAAATACGCAAATATTTCAAAATAAGCAAGTGGTTATAAAATATTCATTATCGTTTGGGAATATTCGTTTGTCGTCGGAATATTCAGATCGCTTTTTGGGAATATTCGCATATTACGACTGCGTTAAACCATGTGGGCCCCATATAACGGAAAGCGATTGGATGAAGAAAACGACAAATATAAGTTGTTTTTAAATAAATAACAGAAGTTGTTACCAAGTAATATCACCGCTGAATACCCGTGGTTAAAACACACTAATACGCTATTGTCGAACAAAGAAGATACCAGATTGCACCAATTATTGATTCTTACGAAGAAGGCACTACTCAATAATGGTTATGTGAATTATCGCTCAAAGATTTTATCGAGTTAATAATTGTCATTGATATTTTATATTGTCGTTGTTTCAATAATAATCATTACATAAGATTTTTCATTATCAAGCTAATAATTCATATTATCCTAATAATATTATTAGATAACATTATTGGCAATGTCTAGAAAGTTCGCTCTAAGGAGAGGTTTGGTCACCTAATCAAGGCGCCAAGAAGAAGAAATTTTATCGAAAGCCCCTCTTCCTCGAACCGCCTCGGGTTGTCAATATTGTGATTTTCGTAATATTATTTGTGAATAATTAATTATTGATTTATATGATGAGGAAAATATTGATTTTATGTGGATATAGATGGAGAAAAATTTTAAAATGACAATTGTTGAAAATTAATATTTTATCTTTTTCTCGATAAAATAATTCATTTAAATATATTATTTTAATAATATATAATAATGGTGATATTTTTACAACGTAATGTGGGATATATGAGTATACGAGGAGGAAGAGTATTTTGTTGCAATAAATGTTTAAAACATGTTAAACATGTCTTGGACCCCATTTATCGATCAAATTTGATTATACCGTAAAATCGCCTGCTTGTGGATTTCTTGGTCAATTTCTATTTGGAATTTGGAAAAACTTTCTTCTGCAAAGTTGTAGAGAATTGAATTTCCTATAAAAACTCGCGAGATTCGAATTTTCTGATGAAAGGGCTATTTATTATGAATTATTGAAGTTCAAGTTCAAATAATTGATTTTTGTAAGTTTTAATTATTTATTTTATGAAAAACGTTTTTTATCATTTCTTTCTAGAAGGTTGGCATGTGGGAAATGTTGGGATCTGATTTCCAAAGAGGCGAGGAAATTTATTAATAATAATATATTTTATTAATTTTTTCGCTTTGGTGTTCTAAGATTTTCCTATAAATAGGTGCTTAGGTTAGAATTGAAAATCACACCGTAAATCAAGTTTTTTCTCTATATTATCGAGTTTATTCTTGTGAGTATTTTGAGTATACTTTGAGTATTGCTATATACGTGCAAGTCCAAGTCATAGACTATATCCCCTGTTTCAACCTGTAAGATCGATCTTCGAGGTAAGTGGATATTATTTTTTTCAAATGATATTATTTCTTCAATATCATTATGTCAAATGTTGATCCAAGTTTTTATCAAATTTGGAACTTTTTCATGGGGTTACTATTCATGAAGTTACTATTCATGAGTTACTATTCACGAAGTTACTATTCATGAAGTTACTATTCACGAAGTTACTATTCATTTAGTACTATTCACGTAAGCGTGAAGATGTTTTTTGTGGAATTTCTATCTTTTGGTGTCTGAGTTACTATTCACGATATATAAGACTATTCACGATACCAGACTATTCACGATACTGCATTATTCAATCTAAAAATAAAATTTCTTCTTTTCGTTCAAAATATCTATTCGGATACTAAACTCGATCAGATCCATGTTTTGATCATTCTCGAATTTTACACCACTATGATTATTTTTGAGGTATTTTTGACGTGGATAAAACCAAGTACTAATCCTTAATCCTTAATCCTTGTCATTTTGTTTCATCGGATTCGCTTTAAAAAAAAATATATTTTCATCATCCTCGCCTTAAATGATGATATTATGGAATATCTTTCGCCCAGTAAGTGAAAAGATGAATGATTTCTTAAGAATATCTTCGGCTCAGAGTGCAAAGATGAATGATTCAAGAATATCTTTTGGCCCGTAGTGCAAAAAAAGATGAAATGTGTGTTTAAATGAATACGACTAATCGATGAATATCTTCGCCTCAGAGCAAAAAGATGAATATTTGATTCCAGTATGTATATCGATTGATGTTATGTGGATAAAAGATAGACGATGAACTTTTAAATTCATACATGTAAGATAGTAGTTTGCATTCTCTACTTAACTCTTCTAATGAATTATTATTTCGCCGTAATATTGATTTAAAATTTGTTGTCTATCAGATTCTATTATATTTTTCCTCGTCAAGACTAACGATAATTTGTCAGATATTATCTTAGTCATAATATTCTTTATCGAGCTAGTTGAGCTCACCCTTTTCCTTTTTGTTCCATTTTTCTCGTGGAGGCTAGAATATAATGAAAGTATTTAGCCTGGGTATGGAATGAAGGTTTTAGAAAGGATTGTTTAGTAGTCCTCACCATTTTTGTAAAATAATGTATCAATAAATGTGATGAGGATTTATTTGAGTATAGATATTGTCTAGTAAGATAATATTTGTATTCAAACTCACGCTTTTCGTTGTAATAATAAAGTTGTAGTTGTTTCGCACTCATGTATCGACAACTCGTAATGGGTGATGTATACCTATTTTGGGGGCCGCCATTGGTATCGTAGCTTAGGATATGATCTCTCGCATGAGATCGGGAATAGAATCAGAGGGGAGAGACGAGTAAATCCTTCGCTAAGGTGTCCTACCTAAGCTTATTTGTTAGTTGGTCAAGATATAGGATATTATGTGATATATTGATTTCTTAATTAACCCTTGTTTTACGACAAGATTTGAGAATGTCGATCGAGAATATTAACAATGGAAATGAGACCGTGGAGATGCCTCAGACTCACCAACGAGGAGAACGCAACAGTCGGGCAATGTTCCTCCCGTGAACAACACCATCGAAAGCAGATGATGAACGAGGGATGTTTAGAAGTTTTTGCAGCTCATGCAAAATCGCACGAGGGAAACTCGTGTTCAAAAAATACAGAGGAAATGATATAATTCACACGGGTTGTCACAACCAAGCAAGCTTCAAAGAGTCGGGACCACCGTAATTTAAGGGAAAGCCGATCCGATCACATGAAAAACACGGGTCAAACAAATTACCAAGATATTCGATGTCTGGGATGCACGGAGGAACAGAAGGTTCCATTCGCCACCTTTTATGTTCCGTGGTAAAGGCGTATCATCGGTGGGAGTCTGTGGAAGTTGCATCCATCCAAACAAGACTCAAAGATGTCTCTGGGAGACGCTTTCAGAAAGCTATTTAATGACAAATACTTTTCCGAAAGTGTTCGCTATATGAAGGAAGTGGAGTTCATCGATTGGAACAAAACAACAACGACGATTTGTCTCAAGACGAGGCAAAGTTTGCAGAGTTATCCGTGTTTGCACCTCATTTGGTGGAGAATGAGGAACGATGACGACGGATGTTTCTTAGAGGTTTGAAACCCAAGATACGCCAAGATCTCATTTCTCATAAATTTTTCTTTATTCGGATGTTGTCAAAATGTGGCTCAATTATTAGAGCGAGATAACGAAAGTACGGCCAACCGAGGGACCACAACCGTGGATCGCATCGTAGATAAAGCAAGCCAATGTAATAATGATAACTCATGGAGAAAGAAACAGACGGACAAAATGGTAACCACTCCGTGGTAATCATGGCCATGAAAAATAAGAAGCGAAGTCAGAGGAGATTTTAAAAGAGGAGATTTAACAACGACTATGTGAAGATGACAAAGGCGGCAAAGAATCGGTTCTAAGGGAGGAGAACCACCACCCATTATATGCTACAAATGCGAAAAGAGGGACATATCACCAAACCGCCCACAACAGCTCAAGGTATGCTATAATTGTGGAAAGGAAGGACATATCGCCGAGATTGTAGAAAAGAATAAACCTAGTTCATGGGGACGGTGACTCAAAAGATCGTCCCGTAAAAGTCAAAGTCAACGATTCCGGAAGAGCGTTTGTCAGGATCGGGTCATAATGCGAGGAACCCAAACGAGGTGATCACGGTAAGCTATTTATAAATTTTAAGTTTTTATACCTTACTTGATACCGGTATACCCATTCATTTATCTCTCCGCATGTGCTCAACGCTTAAACTCGACCGAGAAATTAGACTTTGACCTATCTCTGGAAACTCCGTTAGAGAAACTTTCATCACATCCATCGCTTATAAATCTTGTTTGATTCAAGTTGGCACCATTACCTTACACCGTTGACCTTATCTCTTTAAAGATACTTGCTTTTGATGTGATTTTAGGATTGATTGGTTAACTACTCATCATGCCAAAATTGATTGTTTTCGTAAGGTTGTTAGTTTTCATATTCCTAACCAACCCGTTGTATTTAATTCAAGCAACTAAACCATTAAAATCAATCACCATCATATCTAATCATAAAGCTATTCGCTTATTAAAAAACGGATGTCAAGCTTTCTTAGCCCATGTTATGGATTTGAATAAAGACACGCCAAATTTGAATAATATTCCCGCTGTTATCGACTTTCCCGACGATTTTTCAAGAACTCTTGGCCTACCCCCGTAACGTGAAGTCAATTCTTTATTGATCTTCAACCCGCACAAAGCCCATTTCTAAAACCCCATATCGAATGGCTCCTATTGAACTTCGTGGAGTTAAAGGTCCAACTACGTGTGAATTGTTGGACATCGGTTTCATTCTGGCCCAAGACATCTCCTCGGGGGTGCCCTGCTTTTATTTGTAAAGAAGAAAGACGGAGTATGCGACTTTTGTATCGACTATCGGAATCGAACCATGTCACCATCAAGAATAGGTATCCTCTACCTCGATTGATGACTTGTTTGACCAATTGTAAGGGGCACAATTCTTTTCAAAATCGATCTTCGCTCGATATCATCACCAAGATTAGAATCGAGGATATTCCAAAGACCGCCTTCGTAACCCCAGATGGGCATTATGAATTTTTAGTCATGTCTTTCTTTGACTAACTAATGCTCCTCGCGGCTTTCATGGATATGATGAACCGAGTATTCAAGGAATATTTCGATCAATTCGTTGTTGTTTTATTGATGACATCCTCATATATTCCAAAAGTCGTGGAAGATCATGAGCACCATTTGAAAGTCGGTACTCCAAAGGCTTCGTGAAAACCAACTATATGCCAAATTGAAGAAATGCGAAGTTCGCTTCGAGGAAGTAGCATTCCTTGGGCACGTGGTGTCAAAAACATGGAGTATCCGCTGATCCCGCCAAGATTGAAGCAATACAAAGTTGGGAGCAACCAAGTCATGATCAAGTACGTAGCTTTTTGGGCTTACCGGTTATTATCTGAGATTCGTGGAAGGGTTTTCTAATCGCTACTCCATTAACTCGCCTAACCCTAAGGATACAAAATTCGCTTGGAGCGAAGAATGCGAGAAAAGTTTCCAAGAGCTTAAGAGGAGACTTATTTTAAGACTGTTTCTAACAATACCATCCGTTCTGGATGGATTTGTTATCTACAAATGATGCTTCGTGCAAAGGGTTAGGATGTGTTCTCATGCAACGGGAAAGTCATATAGCTATGCCTCATGCGACAACTTAAAGAGTATGAGAGGAATTATCCTACTCATGATCTAGAGTTGGCAAAGCAAATGCTTTTCGCGCTTAAAAATATGGAGGCACTATCTATATGGGGAGAAAGTGGAGATATATTCGCACCATAAAAGCCTTAAATATTTCTTCACTCAAAAGAACTCAACACGCGGCAAACGACGCTGGCTCGAGCTATTGAAAGACTACGACCACACTATTCAATACCATCCCGGTAAAGTTTAACGTGGTAAAGCCGACGCATGAGTAGAAGATCATATGCGGAACGAAAGCGATGATGTCAAGTATACGACAGAGCCAACTTTAATAGAAAAGTTAAGGTCGCTTCAAGCCACCAATCTTGAGTCGATGCGTATGAAGAAGAAAGTACAAGAAGGAGCTATTCCTAAGCGAGAATTGATGAAGAAGGAATACTTGAGTCCACTCTAGACTTTTCAGGTTCCTAACGACTGATTTGAAGTACAAGATTATGATGGAGGCACACAATACGCCATTTGCAATCCATCTCGAAGTACTAAATGTATCGTGATCTTCTACATACATTTTGGTGGAACAATATGAAGAGAGAGATTGCAAAGTTTATCTCGATGTGTTTAACTTGTCAACGTAAAGGCGGAGCATCTTGTACCTAAGGGTCCGTCAGAACCACTCTGAGATTCCGGAATGGAAGTGGGAACACATTACTATGGATTTCGCACGGGTCTTCCTACGGTTTCTCAAGGCATCAATGCTATTTGGGTTATTGTTGATAGATTAACCAAGTCGCTTCATTTTTGCCGACACGGAGACTTATTCCTGAACGCCTTGCTAGTATGATTTGAATGAGATTGTGAGGTTGCATGGCATGCTCAGATCCATAGTTTCGGATCGTGACCCAAGATTCACTTCAAGATTTTGGGTTAGCTTGCAAAAAGCTATGGGCACGGATTTGCGATTTAGTTCGCATACCATCCCCAAAACGGACGGACAATCGAGAGGACTATTCAAACTCTTCAAGATCTATTAAGACTCGTGGTCCTAGACTTCAAGGGTAGTTGGGATAAGTATTTACCATGGTGGAATTCTCCTACAACAACAGCTTATCGTGCAAGTATAGTGTGGCTCCATTCAAGCATTATATGGACGAAAAAATGTCGCTCTCCAATATGTTGGGATGAGGTGGGTGAAGCAACATTGTTGGGACCCGAAGTTAAGACGTATGATCACCGAAAAGATCCAAATGATTCGACAACGATACAAACCAAGACAAGATCGACAAAAGAGTTATGCGATCTTCATCGAAAGGACGTGGAATTTAATGTGGGGATCATGATTGTCATGAAGTTGCTTCCATGGAAGGGAGTTACAAGATTTGGGAAGAGAGGAAAGCTCAATCCACGCATTTATCGTCCATTTCAAATTCTCGACCGAGTAGGAAATGTAGCCTATAGACTCATGCGTTATTCTCCAAGTATGTCTCGTGTTCATAATGTGTTTTCATATATCGCATTTCAGTAAATATGTGAAAGACCCAACCACGTTATCGAAAGTTAGAACCCGGACGAGATAGCCAAGACTTAACGATGAGGAGGTAACCGCCAAGATCTTGGATAGAAGGAGCATGTCCCACGCCAAGAAAGGTCATACCACAAGTTAAAGTTTTGTGGAGGAATCATGCTATAGAGGAAATGACGGGAATTGAAAACGAAATGAAAGCGAGGTATCCTCACCTTTTCAAAACACTGTAACGACGCCAATTTCGAGGACTAAATTTCATAAGGAGGGAGGTTGTCAAAACCTCAAAATTTTTAAATAAAAAGGAATTTTTTATTTATTATTTTGAAATAGTAAGGGTTGATTTGATTAATGTGGATAGTTAAGGGTTAAATACGCAAATATTTCAAAATAAGCAAGTGGTTATAAAATATTCATTATCGCTTGGGAATATTCGTTTGGTCGGGAATATTCGCATCGTTGGAATATTTCGATTTACTACAAGCAGCCCATGTGTGGGCCCCATAACGGAAAGCGATTGGATGAAGAAAACGACAAATATAAGTTGTTTTAAAATAACTACAGAAGTTGTTACCAAGTTAATACCGTTGAATACCCTATGGTTAAAACACACTAATAATACGCGTTGTTGAACAAGAAGACATACCAGATTGCACCAATTATTGATTCTTACGTAAGAAGGCACTACTCAATAATGGTTACAGAATTATCGCTCAAAGATTTTATCGAAGTTAATAATTGTCGCGTTGATATTTTATATTGTCATTGTTTCAATAATTGTCATTACACAAGATTTTCATTATCGAAGCAATAATTCATATTATCCTAATAATATTATTAGATAACATTATTGGCAATGTCTAGAAAGTTCTCGTTCTAAGGAGAGGTTTGGTCACCTAATTGCGCTACCAAGAAGAAGAAATTTTATCGAAAGCCCCTCTTTCCTGAACCGCCTCGTCACAATATCAGGATTCTCGTAATATTATTTGTGAATAATTAATTATTGATTTATATGATGAGGAAAATATTGATTTTATGTGGATATAGATGGAGAAAAATTTTTAAATGACAATTGTTGAAAATTAATATTTTATCTTTTTCTCGATAAAATAATTCATTTAAATATATTATTTTAATAATATATTAATGGTGATATTTTTACAACTAATGTGGGATATATGAGAGTATACGAGGAGGAAGAGTATTTTTGTTGCAATAAATGTTTAAAACATGTTAAACATGCTCATGGACCCCATTTATCGATCGAAATTTGATTATAAATGTAAAATCGCCTGCTTGTGGATTTCGGTCAATTTCTATTTGGAATTTGGAAAACTTTTTCTGCAAAGTTGTAGAGAATTGAATTTCCTATAAAAACTCGCGAGATTCGAATTTTCTGATGAAAGGGCTATTTATTATGAATTATTGAAGTTCAAGTTCAAATAATTGATTTTTGTAAGTTTTAATTATTTATTTTATGAAAAACGTTTTTTTTATCATTTCTTTCTAGAAGGTTGGCATGTGGGAAATGTTGGGATCTGATTTCCAAAGAGGCGAGAGGAAATTTATTAATAATAATATATTTTATTAAATTTTTTCGCTTGGTGTTCTAAGCATTTTCCTATAAATAGGTGCTTAGGTTAGAATTGAAAATCACACCTTAAATCAAGTTTTTCTCTCTATATTATCGAGTTTATTCTTGTGAGTATTTTGAGTATACTTTGAGTATTGCTATACTGCAAGTCCAAGTCATAGCCTATATCCTGTTTCAAAGCCTGTAAGATCGATCTTTCGAGGTAAGTGGATATTATTTTTTTTCAAATGATATTATTTCTTCAATATCATTATAATCGAAATGTTGATCTGAAGTTTTTATCAAATTTGGAACTTTTTTGGGGTTACTATTCATGAGTTACTATTCATGAGTTACTATTCACGAAGTTACTATTCATGAAAGTTACTATTCACGAAGTTACTATTCACGAAAGTACTATTCATGAAGCGTGAAGATGTTTTTTGTGGAATTTCTATCTTTTGGTGTCTGAGTTACTATTCACGATACTAAGACTATTCACGATACTCAAGACTATTCACGATACAGACTATTCAATTTAAAAATAAAATTTCTTCTTTTCGTCTAAAATATCTATTCTCGATACTAACTCGATCAGATCCATGTTTTGATCATTCTTGAATTTTACACCACTATGATTATTTTTGAGGTATTTTTGGACGGATAAAACCAAGTACTTAATCCTTAATCCTTAATCCTTGTCATTTTGTTTCACCGGATTCGCTTTTAAAAAAAAAAATATTTTTCATCATCCTCGCCTTAAATGATGATATTATGGAATATCTTTGGCCCAGAAAGCAAAAAGATGAATGATTTTTAAGAATATCTTTCGCCTCAGTAGTGCAAAAAGATGAATGATTTCAAGAATATCTTCGCCCAGAAAAGCAAAGATGAACAGTGTTTAAATGAATACGACTAATCGATGAATATCTTCGCGCCTCAGAAAGCAAAAGATGAATATTTGATTCCGTATGATATATCGATTGATGTTAAGGTGGATAAAAGATAGACGATGAACTTTTAAATTCATACATGTAAGATAGTAGTTTGCATTCTCTACTTAACTCTTCTAATGAATTATTATTTCACGCTAATATTGATTTAAAATTTGTTGTCTATCAGATTCTATTATATTTTTCCTCGTTGAAGACTAACGATAATTTGTCAGATATTATCTTAGTCATAATATTCTTTATCGAGCTAGTTGAGCTCACCCTTTTCCTTTTTGTTCCATTTTTTCTCAGAGGAGGCTAGAATATAATATAATAGTAGCCTGGGTATGGAATGAAGGTTTTAGAAAGGATTGTTTAGTAGTCCTCACCATTTTGTAAAATAATGTATCAATAAATGTGATGAGGATTTATTTGAGTATAGATATTGTCTGTAAGATAATATTTGTATTCAAACTCACGCTTTTATCGTTGTAATAATAAAGTTGTAGTTGTTTCGCATCATGTATTGACAACTCGTAATGGGTGATGTATACCTATTTTTAGTGGTTTGGTTGCATATTGAATTAGCATAATGGTGTTGGTTAGAATATGAAAACTAACATATGCCACTTACGAAAAATATGATGAGTAGTTAACCAATCGATTCCTAAAATTACATCAAAGACAAGTATTTTTCAAAGAGATAAGATCGACATCATTTGTTAACGTGAAAGTGTCGATTTGAATCAAACAAGATTTATAAAAAGTGGAGATAACGAAGGTTTATCCTAACGGAGTTTCAACCGATAAGTCAAAGTCTAATTTCTCCGTAGTCAAATTTAAACATTGAGCACAAGCAAGAGAGATAAAATAATGGGTAGAACCGGTATCTAATAAGTTATAGACTTTGCAAGAATTTATAATTAACTAACACGTGCTTAACTTTGTTTAACTTAGGTTACAAGCTTTTTTGAAGAAAGCCTAAAACGCTCTTCCGAAAACCAATCGACTTTGTTTTATCAAAAATTATCCGCCTTTGGTGCCACCGTCCAAGATTTATAAAAAGTGAGATAAGTTGGACTTGACTTTGGTGCACGCGACAAAAATCGGGCTAGGTGACCTTCTTTCCACAATTGTAACATGTTTTGGATTGCATCGCATGATTTGGGTCGATATATCCCTCCCTCTCAGATTTGAAGCATACGGTCGGCCAGTCGTTCTTCTTCCTTTTGGGTGTTGGTGTTGTTGTCTTTCCATCATTATTGAACTTATCTTCTTGAAATTTCCCTTCTATTCTTGTCTTGGCTATGATTACCACCAAGTGGTTACCATTCTTAGCGTGATAATTTCCCCACGATGGTTATCATTTTTCCAATGGCCGGGGTTGCAATTTGGTGCGATTATTATCGTGTTATTGGTCGCTTCCTTTGGGTTGTCTTGACTCATTATCATGCTCCAATAATGAGCCCTATTCACAACATCTGAATATAAACAAAGTTTGTGAGAAATGAGGTATTGACGTATATCGGGTTTCAAACCTCTTAGAAACATTCACGCTATTCGCTCTCCTCGTTATCGAATCTCAAATGGGATGCAAGCCCAGGATAACTTCTACAAACTTAGCCTCGCATCATTTGCGACCTTACGGTCATTGTTTTGCTCTAACTTGATAAACTCCACCTCCTTCATGTGTGAATACTTTCGGAAAGTACTTGTCGTTGAGCGACTCTTGGAACTTATCCCAAGACATCTTGGAGTGCGGCCAGTGTAGATGCGTTTACAAATTTCCACACAGATCTGCCTCTTCTTCACGCAACATAAAAGGTGGCGAAGGGAACCTTTTTGCTCCTCGAGCATCCAAGACATCAAATATCTTGGTGATATGCTTTAACCACGTTTCCATTTTAAGTGGTTACGGCTTTCCTAAAGACTAGGTGGTCGGCTCCTTGAACTGCATGAAGTGGTGACTGACCGTGGGTTGCCATTATTTCCACCTATATTTTGAACAGAGATCTCTCTACTTACGATGTTGCAGGAATCAATAAAGCCTCACGAACATCCCATCATTCATCATTTGATCGATGTTATTTGTTTTACACGAGATTATTGTCTTCTTGTTGCACATTATCACAGTATTGATCGTTGGTGACTCAGCGATCTCATGTGCTTCATTGCTCGATCTCAACATTTTCAGATGCCATTTTCAAACATCGCCACAAAAACAAGAGTTAATTGACATATCACATATTATCCTATACTACGTGAGACCAATTAAATAACAAATTAAACTTAGTAGGTCATACTAGTGAAAGAATTCCGATCTCTCCCTCCTAGTTCTTGTCTCACATCTCAGCCAGGGATCATATTCCTAAGCTTTGATACCAATTGTGACGCCCACAAAATAAGTATACATCACCCATCTTGAGTCGCCAAATACATGGTACAAAAATCAAATACAACTTAATTATACAACAGTAGTGTAAAATACGACTCATAATCTAAGAGTTTTAATAAGAATATTGTCATCTAGACAATATCCACACTCAATGGAGTCCTAATTACATTTATTATCACACTATTTTATAGAATAGTGAGGACTACTAAAAACAACCATATCTCGACCATCAATCTGGTTCCGACTCGTCTCCGACTCGTTATTCTCATTTCAAGAGAAAATGAAACGAAGGGTGAGATCACTAGCCTAAGAAGAAATATTATGACTAAGATAATGCGTAATAAATTATCCTTAGCCTTGACAAGATAACAACCGATAGAATACAATAGACAACAAGTTTTAGATCAACAAGCTGCGGTGAATAAGTAATCCATTAGAAGAGTTAAGTAGATCATAAATCTACTATCTTCTATGATTTAAAAAGTTTTCATCAACTTTATCATTTGAGACTCGACAATAAATAAAATTGAATCATCCGCACACTACGGCGACAAGGATATTCATGTAATCATCAATGGTGCATTATTATACCGAATAATCCCTAGTCATAATCATTCCAACAAGCTGTCCATTAATGAACTACAGCCGATGAGGACTTTTACCACATCATTCGTTACATTACGGTCATGATTATACCGAATAATCCTCAGTCATAATCATACCAAGTCCATCTATGCACGTAAGCCTAAGATTATTTTATCACAATATAAGTAATGAGGATATTGACTATGACATAACAATTCAATAAAACAAGTTCATTGATAAATTTTAAAGATTTATAATTCAATTTATCCTAAATACAATAACGTTCAAATTGTCAACATGATACTGCTTTGTGGAGTAAAATTCAAGAATAATATTCATGTACCAAAAATAATTTGGACAGAAAAGAAATGTATTTTTTGGGTAAATAAGTACCGTAAATAGTACCCCATGAATAGTACTTCAGAATAGTACTCGTGAATAGTAACTCCTCGGCATGAAAAGTACCCCAAATAATTCGAGTGAATAATATTTAGGTGAATAGTAACTCATGAATAGTAATCGTGAATAGTACCGCATAAAAAGTGCTACGAATACCGAGAGTGAATAATATTTGGAGTGAATAATAATTAGGTGAATAGTAACTTTCCATGAATAGTAACCTCATGAATAGTATTCCGTCATGAAAAGATAAATAATTATCAACAAAGCTCTTAATAATATTTTCATGAAAAGATATCGGACGAAGCGATAAATATCCAAGGATATTCTACAAATTTCATGGAGTATAGAAGCGAAAGAAACTTTAACCAACCGAGTATAATATGTATATATGAAATCGCAAATGGATTAGCATACAATACATTCAATAATCGTCGCAGCATGATGATAATTTCCACAATTTAATAAGGAATGAATACGAAGGATCATTCACCATTCACGCGATAATCCACATAGACAAAGTTATTCCAACGAGATAACAAAGAATGGAATAACAGAAGAATTCACCGGCAAGCGTAAGCGCTGCATGTGTTATTCCAATGAATAATAAAGAACGGAACGGTCATGTAGTCGTTAATCGCATGCCGAGGATATTCAAAAGAATAATAAAGAATGGAACCAATTAAAACCGTAATCGCCTGAAGCGAAGGATATTCCAACCCAGTAATAATAAAGAATGGAATAACAAATAGAATTCACTGTGCATGCGATAAACCTTGCGCATGACA
Source organism: Panax quinquefolius (assembly GCA_020205615.1). Classification (NCBI taxonomy): domain Eukaryota; kingdom Viridiplantae; phylum Streptophyta; class Magnoliopsida; order Apiales; family Araliaceae; genus Panax; species Panax quinquefolius. The sequence goes on from CM035174.1 coordinate 78,574,957, forward strand.
GTTATTCAACAATAACAAAGAATAGAATAACAGAAAAATTTCACCGTGTATACGGTACTTGCGTGTATGCTGAGTTATTCTAATATAATAATAAAGAATGGAATAACAACCCTACAGTATTGAAGAAAATAACTCTCAGCGAATACGAAGAATAATACCCCTCACACTTAGAAAAGCTGGATCTTGGAATAGTGAGGTAGCGAACTTCTCTTCTTACTTTCTCTCTATAATTTCTCTATAATAATTATTCTATAAATTTTTGGTGAATTGGTGAAATAAAGGAAAAATGAGCTTTATTTATAGAAAATATAGTTTCGATAATTGCGCGTTTTGGGGCTCGAAATATTATGATATAATATCTTCTCTCTTTTCTTTCTTTTTTAATTTGTCCTGCAGTATTATCGAACTTGCACCATCTCCCTAATAGTAAATAATGCGAATCTATTGTTAAATCATGTGAATCAAATAGTTATAATCATGTTAAAAATATGAATTCTTATAGTACCTTCAAATATACCTCGATTTTAACTTAGTCATGGAAGTATATCAATCTTGCACCTCCCTAATAGATGAATATGAATCAATAGTTACACATGTGAACAAATAGTTATACTCATGTGAATTAATAGCAATTAATTGCTTATTTATCCAGGTTAATTACCCGATTGAATCGATATAACCTCGAAGACATCGATTAAATCGAAATAAATGTGATTTTCACTAATACTAATAATTCAAATACGATGGAACGATATCAATTTCATCTTTAATCATAATGAACTTATTCATCATTAATATTATAATTGCATGATATTTATGATCGGGTCGTTTCCAGGGAAGATGGGGGCTTTCGATGAGATTTCTCTTATTGAGCTACTGATGGGTGACAAACCTCTCCTTGACGAACTTCTAGACATTATCGATATTGCAAATAATAATATGAATAACTACTGTCTCGATTATTGATTTAATAATATAATATATTATCACGGATGATCTTATGATGATAATTGAATCGATAATGCTGAGATATGATCTTGTGATTATTGCTATGCAATGATAATTGAGTATAAGCGAGTGACTTCTTAGCGTAAATCATCGATACTGAGTGTTCTCTTGTCTGATTCACAGCGTATTCTTGTACTTTTACTCTTAGGGTAGTTAAGCAGTTTTTAACGGTAACACTTTGTTTGTTATTTTTTTATAAAAGATAATTATAATAGATTTTCTAACTAGGAATGATACTTACAGTTTGTGGGGTCCACTAATGATTGTATTGCCGTCATCCCCACGGATATTCTCGAAATGAAAAAGAATATTCCAAACCCAACGAAATATTTTATAACAACTTGAATGCTTTGAAAATTATAAATATTACTTACAACTATAACATTATATCAAAACACACACCATAATATTTAAAAAAAATATTTGAAATTTAAATCTTTATTCATAAAATTTGGGGTCTCGCGTTGCATTGCTTGTAAAATCGATAGTAAACACGTGTGAACAAATAGTTATAGCGTGTGAGGTAATGTCAAATTAAGTACTTTGGTTTATGGAATTAATTTTACGGTTAATTGATATAGCATAGAATGTGAAGAGACCTGACTGCAGAATAAAGATTAAATTCTTGAAGCTGTTTTTGAATGTTATGAATTGACAGATATATATTGTAATGTTATAA